>OZ023178.1:16136582-16193337 GCA_963678695.2 Diplodus puntazzo
AAAGGCTTATCGTTGATGATGGCAAAAAGAAGTTTCAAAGTAGAACAGCCCATTTTGAACTCCAAAGGCTAAAGGACTAGGTACAATAATTGGTTTGATTATGAGGCCCACAATTACACAGTATAGACTGGAAGAACTCTTAGATGTGAAGTGTGTATTGCATGCAGTCTGTGACTTTGAGAATTATTGTAGATCTCATTCAAACAGGAGTTCCTTCATCTCACACTCCTACCCAAACCCTTTCTTTTGTTGTTTTTTTAAACAGAGTGACTAATTCTCAGGAGAGCAGCTGTCAAGGTCAAACTTCCAGCCGGCTCCATGCATTTTTGCCACAAGAAGCAGCCGTCCACACAAACATGTTCATAAAACACACTCCCACCTCCCAGGTGAGTGTAAGACCCTGCTAGCATGTCATGAGAAGCGGCATAAATCAGCTCAGCCTCATAGCTCATCAGTCCTTGGTCTAGATTAACAGATGCAGCCAGGCAAGCAGTTTCTGCTCCAAATGGGGGGAAAGGAAGGCTGGAGGAGTTTTAAACTAGTGAAAATAGGGCTGTGTTTAACACCAATAACCTAGTGAATCTACATACTGCACATAGAAAGGAGAGATGTATAGAATAATAGCAGTAGTAGTAGTGGTAGTGATCACATTATGATTTCATACTACTTCTCATTTGAACTTTATTCTAGCAGATGGCCACATAATACTGCTGTTTGTGAGTTTGAATAATTACTTCACATTTAGGATCACATGAACAGTGGCGTGACAGTGACAGGCAGTGATGGAGCTGATCTGGCTGCAGTGAGGGGCTTTCTGTCTACATCACCTCTCACCACTGCCTGCAGACAGGTTTTACCTCATGCCACTCTGTGCTGTGTTATTGATATGGCTCCACCTGACTTTGGTTTGTAGTAAGACTGTTTGTCAGTCACTTAAAGCTACCTGCTCATACCACTATGTACTGCTAATATAGTGTGGAGAATCCTGGAGCTTTTAAAAGTATTCCATGATTTTCGTCTTTATTACACTCTTTTTATTTGTGAGACTACAGTTATGTTCACCTCATAATTATTCTGTGCTTCTTGTCTATTGTCTGTTGACCTGTTAAACCGCCGACGCTTCCTGTGACACACACTTCCGTGAGATCGAAAGCTGTTGTTTACTGTGTCTCTCTCCTTCTCCATATATCTTAGCTGTTTATTTCACTTCGATTTCTGAGTCTTTCATAGTCCCACTGGTTTTGTTCGGTAGCTAATGCTAGACTCATATTTATATTGGTATTTTGTCGAACTGAGCTTCTGTTACTGGGTAGTCTTGTTGCTGCCCGTTACCTTTCCTCAAACTAGCCTAGATCAATGTTTTTTTGCCTTTTACTGCAGTCAACACAGCCTCGATAAACAAGTGTTATGATGGCCTGTGCTGACTGTTCTGTAGTTACTGATAGGAAGTCTCTATTAGAGAGACATGTCCGTGAGCTAGAGCAGCTTCTTTCAGTTACGAACACGGGCACTGCAGATAGTGTTAGCCCCGGGCCTGATAGCAGGCCTGCTAGCCTTAGCATTAGCTCAGTCTCGTCAGCAGCTGCTGTTGAGTTTGTCCCTGCTCGGTCGCGGCGTGGGAGAGGGCGCAGGAGCAGGTCATCAGTTGTATGGCCTGGTCAGCAGTCACCCCTCCAGACTGCTAACCAGTTTTTTGCCCTTGCTAGCCCAGTTGTTAGTACTTCTGGCTCGCGTGCCTCCTCAGCCCCCGTCGACAGGGCTGAACTCCACACGCTAGGAAACTCCATTACCCGCAACGTTAAGTTAGCGTCGTCAGCCACTGTTTACTGTTTACCTGGGGCCAGAGCTTCCGACATAGAGGCTAGTCTTAGGGTGCTGGCATCAGGGAGGGAGAAACAGGGAACTCAGGCACACAGCACCACAAGCTACAGCAACATTGTAATTCATGCTGGTGCCAACAATATTCGTCAGAAGCAGTCTGAGATTACAAAAGATAGCCTAGCTAGGACTTTTCAGGCTGCTAGAAAGATGTCTCGGCCTCAAGTAATTGTCTTTGGTCCCTTACTCCAGTGGGGTCATGATGAGATGTACAGTAGGCTTACAGCTATTGACCGCTGGCTGGTGCATCACTATAGGAAGCACGGATACAGGTTTGTGGATAACTGGCCCTCTTTCTGGGGGTCGCCAACACCTGCTGAGAGCAGCTGGCCTTCATCCTACTGGAGTCAGCGCTGCTGTTTCGTCTAGCAACACAGACAGGTGTTTGAAGCAGGTTTGACACTAGGCAGGTCGCAGGTGACTAGGAAGCCTGCTTGTGATACAATCAGTGCTGGTATGGAGTCCACTAGTCTAGTTAATATGGTTAGTCAGGGACGCAGTGCCGAGTACTAGACTGATAGCTTAGTTTATAACATTAAAGGTCCCATATTATACTGTTATTATACAGGTCCAACAACACTGTATTCGATATGCATTGCCCCAAACCCATCCGTAGTCCTGAATTTCAACCGTCTAAAAGTTGCTCAAGTGAGCTCTACTGAAAGCAGGCAGCAGGAGAGGCTCCTGAATAAGTATAGACTCTGCGGCTGCAGCAGGACGTTTCAGAATGGTTAGTGTGTCTGAATAATGTTAGTTTGTTCGTATGTGTTGTTACAGTTACTACCATGTAGCTAATGGCTAACAGCTAGCGAAAGCTGTGCTTGTCTCAAACACAGTCTCCAAACTCTTGGACACACAAACTTACGTACACGAACGTACGTTGTCATTAACCCTTTACGCGCCAGAGTCGCAAATTTGTGACAAGCCGCTGCACTGAACAAAACAGCTGTTTTCTCTGAATAGAGTGTTACATGTCGTTCATACTCCCCACCACTAGTTGGCAGACATCCTGTACTAAGACCTTAGCTCAGAAAAACGTCATGCTTCAATGCAAAATGTTCGAGGTAGTCCCGTGCAAACTGTGGGGTGAGAGACCGGAGACAGTGCGCCACGGAGCCAGTTCGCGGAAGCGGTGTTGCTGGATTTGAGCACGAAATAAACGACAATGGCAAGCAAAACGTTGACACGTAGGGGAGTGATTGTGCTCCTGTTCGCTGATTCTGATTCTAGAGGGGAAAATCTAAGTTTCGAAGATGACGGTCGGTTGATTAGTGAGCTTGCTAGTCGCGGTGCGTCTTTGCATAGCAATGGCGGTGCCGCGCAGAGCGAGGTGGACGCACAAGCACAAACACACAACCCTTTGCCCAACATAGGTGGGAATGGAAATGATACACAAACTCGTAGTATCAGTAGGGGGGCGAATGGATGTGGTAGAAGTAGTGGGGGTGGTGAAAACAGCGCTGAGACCGGCGTTAGTGTTCACTCTTTCTACCGCGATGGTCACATAGCCGCCATGCGCGGCAGTGGTGCAGCTAAGCGCCGCAGCAGTGTTCACGAAGCACACACGAGTCCAACTCTTCTCCCTACACTAGTAGGGATAACAGGGGGAGACGTGGGCGAAATGTTCGTAGAAGGGCTGATACACGAGGTCGCAGTGTCCATAGAAGAGGCGGACGTGGTAGAGGCAACAGGGGAATGCAGAATAGGGCTGGAAATGATGATGATGATGATGATGGTAATGGTGGCTGGGCTTACTTGAGAGATGAGGAAGATGATATCAGGAATTGATAAAGCCCTTTGATGAGCAAATTGGAAGAAAAAAAAATCATAAAAAACGTTTACTGTTTACATGAGTTTTGTGGTGTAGTAATAGTTCTAGTTTACAGGGGTGTCTCAATATTGTTCTTATTGTCTCTATGCCTTGCAATGAGAGGCTCCACACTCTGCAAATACTACAAACTTTTATCTGGATAGATGGACACAGATAAGGCCTCTGCAGCTAAAAGACGCCTACTGTTATTATTATTATCATCATATAATAATAATAATGATAATAATAATAATAATAATAATAATAATAATAATAATAGAGAAGAGAAGAGAAAACAAGAAAAAGGGAAGAAAAAAAGACAAGAAAAAGTGTCCTCCAGTGAGGGGAGGTGGTGGGTAAAAAAAAAACAAACGCATACTGTTTACATGAGTTTTGTGGTGTAGTAATAGTTCTAGTTTACAACTGTTGGCTTACAATTGACTTTTTCCCTGTTCATTTGATGTGTAGACAACATAACAAATGGATGGAGGGGATGAATCTGATGAAATAAATTCAACTTTCTTTCAAAATATCAGGTATTTCATGGAAATTACATAATCCAATATGGCCACCGCCGTATGACATCATAATATGCAAATTAGATGGGAACATTTACTCCCTAGATAAACTTTAGGTCATTCTCAATATTTGTCTCATTTACACTTTGTCTCTATCTCAAACCACTTTCAAGCCATAGCCTTCTGAAATTTAGATGTCAAAATCTAGTATTTTTCAAAATAAAACCCGGCGCCTAAAGGGTTAAAAAAAGAAATGCAACCACTGTCTCTCTGTAGCTGGGACAGAATATAGGCACTTATGTTGATTTTTACAACCAACAACAGAGCAATTTGCATGTCTAGCCCTGAGCGACGACATTGCGAAATACTGCTATCTTACCGCTGGACACATTGAACTTCACCTCGAAGATGAACACTCCCCTCTCGGATATCATATCGGAATCATCCTCTAAATGTGTAAATCACAATAATCTAATCTTGATCTCCACCTCTGACAGTGAGGAAATGTCTCAGCAAGCACCTTACACGGTCTGTTATATAGCCTGTTCATGTATCAGTTACACAAATGTTTTTACTTCTCATCATATCAGCCTGGCAATCATAGCGACACTCACTGAAAAATTGCCTGCGGTCCTGGCTCCTTTTGCGATTGTGACAAAATCTGTGGAGAAATGCATGTAGCCTTTTCTGTGCTACTGTTGGTAACCTCGGCAAGCAACACAAACACAGTCCTGGATTAAGTCGGTCTTTAATCAGCTTGAACCACTCATTAACAAACAACACACAGTAATGCAATTTCAGAGATCGATCGCAGTTTGTGCATCTCGCCTTCCTCCAATTGCTCTCTGTTGCCAACTCCTCAGTAAGGAAAGTCGTTATTGGCTATCCTGAAAGTCACTAGAAGCTGCTAAATGGCATCATCGCCAAATTTGCATAACTGCCAATGTGCATTTAATTGTAATGCACTGTAGAGGAATAACGTCGTGAGAGGGACAAAAAGGGAGTAAAAAAAAACATCCTTATTATGTTTAGAACTACAATTAATGTATTAGTGCAGTGATTTATTTAGACAGAAACATTTGTGCATGTACATCGGATCAGCCAGCGGTGCAAGCGCGATTTCGCAGTCTGGACGTGGAGATGTGAACATCTCCTCCAGCTCTGAATACAGCTGGGACAGACTGCTGCGCAAGGACTGGGCCGCCTGTGAGTGCTTTCGAACGGGGAGAGGCCCATGGCAGCACCTGCAGCTCATTGAGAAGAGCAAGAACGATACGCACTTTCACATCAGAGTCTCCAAAAGTCTCCAATAGCACCAGAAAAAGTCTCTAAATGTGTCGCCTTTTTGAAAAAGAGTCATAGAGGGGTCTGAAAATTCACTAAATATAGCGACAAAGTTGCTAAGTTGGCAACACTGCCCTCCTGAGCCCTCTCCACCTCTCTCTCCCGCAGTCGCACCTCGATCACGTTCACCTCCACAATTCACTAGTGAAGTTAACTCGGTACTTGTTTCTCTCGTTGATTCTGTGGCACCTGTCTCTACCAAGACAAGACGATCAAAGTTATCTAATCCTTGGTTTACTGATGAAACCCAGGATCTCAAGCAGGCCTGCAGGAAAATGGAGCGAGCATGGTGTCAGTCTAAACTGAGCGTTTTTTTTATTTTGCATGGTGTGATAGTGTACTTGATTATAAGTGTGCTCTTAATACTGTTAGAACAGCATATTTCTCTGGCCTAATAAACAATAATAAACACAATCTTAGATTTCTAAATCTAAACTTACTGAAAAACCACAGTCCATGAGTTGTGCACCCTTTAATGCAAATGATTTCTTAGATTTCTTTTGTAATAAAATTGATGCGATTAGAATAAAAAATTAACTCATCATCTCTGGCTTCCTCGTCAAAGTTTATTATAAAACATCCTTCTGCTGATTCTCAGTTAGTCTCAGCTCTAAACACAAAATATCTCCCTTGAGATATTGTCTAAAATTTTTTCATCCTCAAAACCAACTACTTGTGTCCTGCCCCCTTTCGGCAAAACCGTTTAAAGAATTATGGTCAGCACTGGACATTACAATGTTAAATGTCGTTAACTTATCACTCATGACTGGTGTTGTCCCTGCAAGGGTTAGGGTTAGGGTTTTAAGTCTGCTGTGGTTAAGCCTCTACTTAAGAAACCACACCTCGACCCAGGATCTCTAAATAATTATAGACCAGCATCCTACCTTCCCTTCTTCTCTAAAGTCTTAGAAAGAGTTGTGTCCCAGCAACTTTCAGGCTACCTATTTAATAATAATCTCCTGGAACCTTTTCAGTCAGCTTTCACAGCCTGTCACTCCACCGAAACTGCCCTTACTAAAGTGGTAAATTACTTACTTTAGACTCTAACTCTCCCTCACTGCTTCTGTTAATGGATCTTAGCACTGCATTTGATACTATAGATCATGGCATGTTGTTAGACTGACTTGAAAGTCAATTTGGCATCTCTGGCCAGGCTCTGGATTGGCTTAAATCGTACCTGTCCAAAAGAAAACAATGTGTTTCTTACAACAGCACTTCATCAATTTTTACCAATGTGAAGTATAGAGTTCCCCAGGGCTCTGTTCTGGGCCCTTTACTATTGTCTTTATATATTTCACCTCTGGGCCAAATTATTCAGAGTTATGGGATATGTCTCCCCTGCTATGCAGACGACACTCAGCTGTATGTGCCCATAAAAGCTGATGATAAAGCTCAAATCCCGAAATTAGAGACCTATTTGTACACGGTGAAGAAATTGATGTCAGAAAACTGCCTGCTCTTAAATTTGAATAAAACTGAGATGCTGGTCATTGCCCCCACTAGACAGAGACACCATGTTATTAGGTGACCGTAACTCTCGACAACTGTGGCTTTTCTCAAAGTTCATCTCTCAAGAATCTAGGTGTTACTGTTGATACTACCGTCTCTTTTGATCAGGACATCAAAGAAATTACCAAGATCGCTTTCTACCACCTGCGCAATATAGCTAAAATTAGGTCCTTCCTGTCCACGGCGGATGCAGAGATCCTGATTCATGCTAACATTAACACTAACATTATTACAATGCTTTATTTTCAGGTCTTCCGCGTGAGAGCACATCGGCCATGTAAAGATCATTTTCATCCAGTTCATGTCCAAAAGACAGCAGTGTCATGTATATGCAACAGTGTCATGTATATGCTGTAACCTAAAGCAACATTATGTAAAAGCTGGTGTTTTGTGCAATTTGTCCCTCCACACAGTTTCTGAGTTTAACACCACTGTGGTCAATACAAATCCCAGGTGTGTCACAGTTTGTCAGACTGTTTGTGCTAACTACAAACTAAACTCATGTCATCATTACATGTTATGTGTGGAAAACTTGTATGTTGAAGTAAATATGTATGAAACACTGTGATCCTACCCTCTCATTGAAGTTACATAGTTCAGAAACAAGTGACAGAGACATCGTTCACCCTGTTACAAGACACTGAACAGTCAACAAGATTCTGGAGCTGTTAAGGTTCAAGGTAGAAAGTAGAATAGTGTTATTTTACATCACACATGTATGTTCAAAATAACATAAGTAATGTGGACATTTAAGCCAAACCAAGATGTTTCCTAAACTTACAATGCTTTAGTGGCTAAACCAAACCAACAATATGCTCGTACACCAGCTGCTCGTACACTGCAACGTCATGTTATTTAATGGAACAGTGACATCAACCTATTCAATCCTTTAGGTATGAGGATGTGTTGTACTATTAATTCATCTTCAATGTATTTATGATTAATTACAGTATGATGAATTGAAGTAAACAGCTTTTGAGTATACATAAATGATACATTTATTTAACTTTTATTTTTTCAATGCAACAAACGGTATATCATTAAAATGTGTGTAATTTGTGATTTGAGATAACTTTAAAAACAATTTTAAAAACAACAAACATTTTATTCCAAAAATCCTCCTACAGTTTTCATGTAATTGACTCATTTATCAAATTAGTTTAAGTAATTTTTGTGCCTTATTCAGGCAATACATTAAGATCAATTAATATTTATTCATGATTACAAAATCATCCAAAATAATGTTGATCAACTTTTTTGCATTAATTCCAAAAGCATAGCATGACAAGCACTATTGCAAGCTTTGGGTGTAATGTTTGCTTTGACTCTTGATTTTGTTAAGTTTGTGTTTGTTTTCATTAGTTTAAGTATTTTCTTCATACATTTTGTTTCTTCCAAATGAAACTTAAAATAGCTAAATTTGCATGCCATATTTTCATCAACCTCTACATCAGAGCAAAAAAAAGCATCATGATTAGAAACATAACAAACTGGTAAGGTTCAGGCATGGACCATGACATGAAGGCGGGTGATTAAACTGCCAGAAACATCACTGGTACTTATCTACCGTGCATCAGTGACATCGGTGAAGTGAGATGTCTGCACAGAGCCCAAAGGATACTAAAAGATAGCACCCTCCCAGCCACAGTCTGTTCACACTGCTGCCATCAGATACAGCATTATCCACTACCATACAACCAGACTATCATTCTTCTTTCATCATGCTGTGTAACTGCCAAACTGATTTGCAACATTACACCATGAATAGTAAATTGTTCTGACCTGATTTTTATTCATTCTTTTTCTGCATAGTTGTTGTTTTTGTTGTTTGTTTTTGTGTGTGTCTGTATCTTAGGGAATTAAGAGATATTTAATTATGAAATTATGTGAGCATTAATGAAGATATAATCAATCTTGGATCTTTTACTGTTCATGCACATACAGGTAAAAAGTGGCTTAGCATAAGTGGTGAAAATAATGGCATTCTGTGGATGCAAATGAAGGCATGATGCAGCAAACTACACATCTTGAATGATTTAAATGACTCAAGCACCATCCAAGCCCATTCATAACATCCATATAGCTTTTACACTTTCAGCTTGCAGTGACTAGATGCTGTTAGCAGTTACATGTGTCCTCTCCACCTCCCACAGACCACTTTCTACAGGTTGCTGTCATCTAGGCAGCAAAGGAGCGGTGCCCAGACATAGGCATCCTCACAGCTTTGCTCATTAACAAAGCCCAGGGCCCACCCCAGGCCTCTATGTTGGAGCTGTGTTCATCAGGGTGCCACACACAGCCATCTGGAGTTGGGGCTCCTTGCACTACTACACCCACTGACTCACACTGATTCCTCTGTCAGACTGGGAGAAGAAAGACAAACGGTGATTTTTTAATTTGAGGCGTCCAATTTCATACGCAGCTGTTTTGGAAGTCACTCTGGAGGAGAGTTACGACTGATGTTTGTCGGCAAGTTGCTGAGGCGGCATGATGTCATCGTCAGCAGTTTATGGACTGTCGATGTTTTGTAGAGTGCAAGGAAAAAGCATAAATAGATTTAAAAACAAAGTTAAAAGAAATTGCTCAACCATCGTCCACAGTCACAAAGCTGTGGATTTATTGAATGGCTATATAAGAAGCTTAGCAAGGCAGATGCTTAATAATGTTGGACTCCTAATTTGACTTTTATTGCTGAATTTCTCCAACACATCCCTACTGTATGTAAATACACACTGCAGGCTGGAGCTCAAAGTTAAAAATCTCAGCTCAGTTATTGAAACAGGTATTGATTCAAAAGTGTCAGAGTTACACACAATGTGTCACGGTGCTGCTGTGACAGCCTGGTTGTGTTTTGTTCTGATTGTGTTTTTCTCCTGTCAGCCTTTTTCTCCTCTCCTTTCTCCCTCACTGGCTCCTTCCTGTGTGTGCGTCTGTGGCCGTGGCAGCAGCAGTGGAGTGGCGCACCTGCTCCTCATCTACTCATCACTCTATATACTATATTACCCCAGTCTCTCCACAACTCCATTCCATAACTAACGGTGATCACATTGTGCAAGAGGTGTCTTACGTAATCTCCACGAATTCCATGTTTTTGATCTTCTGCTAATGCTCGTCTTGTTGGCTCATCCTGCAGAAAACCTCTGTACTAATCCACTCTGTTTCCTGCCAAACCCTCTCTACCAGTCTGGACATCACGCTTGCTTACCATCTACGCACCACCAACAAATAAACCTTTTCTCCCCAAAAGCTCTGTCTCTGGTCTCAGCATTTGGGTACACTGAACTCAACCCTAACACCAGGGCCGTTTCTGTCTTTTTGGGGGCCCTATGCAAGATGCTGTTTCGGGGCCCCTATTTTGTCAAACTATGATGGATAGATTCCTAACCCTTTTAGGTGATCCACAAAGATGCAACAATCTATTATATTTTAAAAGGAAAACAGTCTAGAGTCTTGAAAACCTCTCTCAAATTAAAATCAAACATCTAAAGTTGACCCACCCTAGCACGTTGAACTGATAGAAAATGAGAATACAATGTAAGCATTGTAAGCTGCTCTTAAGCTTGTCCAGAGTTTCGTGGAGGGGGTGAGAGACATTGTCCATGATCGCCAGCATCCTGTCCTCCGCCACCTCCTCCAGAGTTACAAGCTTAGAGCCAACAACAGACCCTGCCTTTTTTATGAGTTTATTTAGTCTGTTTGCATCCTTCGCTTTGATGCCCGCACCCCAGGACAACACAGTGAAGGAGATGGTGCTCGCGACAACAAACTCATAGCACATCTGGAGCATCCGGTTGCCTGAGCCTCCTCAGGAAGTAAAGCCGGCTCAGGCCCTTCTTGTAGACTGCCGCCTTGTTTGTGGTCCACTCCAGTTTATGGTCCAGCACCACAACCAGGTATTTGTAAATTGTATAATAATTGTGAAAAATAATTGTCAAAATTGTATACCGTAATGTTCGGACTATTAAGCGCACCTGAATATAAGCCGCACCAACTAATTTTAAAAAGAAAAAAAAATTGTACATATATAGGCCTTACTTGTCTATAAGCCGCAGGTGTCCACGTTGTAACATGAGATATTTACACAGAAAGATGGTACACAGAAAGATTTTTTTAATCTTTAATTAAATAAATGCTTTTTTTTCCAAACAGTGCCTGTAACACGGCAGTAAAACAGCAGTAACACGGCTAGCTAAAAAAATAACCAGCATACCAGCCGTAGGCCATTAGCCTACCAGAAAAGTCACTGATCGCAATCTTTATCTTCCTCCTGCGCACTAAAACGTGCAGCAGCTCTATTTCCTTATTCGACAGCCAGATCGATTGTCTTTAACTGAAAAGCTGCATGATATGCATTTCTCTGTGTGTTTTCCATGGGTTAAAAACAAAACACAATCAAACTAGCGTCTTCCTCGGTGCATTATCTCTTCCACCTGTCTGTCTCGCTCTTGCGCTCCTGGAGGCCGTTAGTCGTACCAATCTATAGATTAGCCGCATCATTGTTTAGGCCGCAGGCTTCAAAGCGTGTGAAAAAAGTAGCGGCTTATAGTCCGGAAATTATGGTAATTGAGTTATGTTACACTAATGCAGAACATAATCTGTTTTTTTATTGAACATTGCAATATACAGTACAGTGTCCCTTTAAAGCATGCACCCAATTTCAAATGTATCACTTATAAGCAGTTTTCGACAAATTATACTCGTTAGAGTAATAAACAAAGATAAATGACTGATGAGCACTATGTGATACTGAAGGAACATTTTTTGTATATATTTCACAGGGTATTACAAAGTGGACTACTTGTGCCTAATTGATGATATGGTCTTAACCTATATTCTGTGGGCAGAACTAACGGTCATATATAGTATAGTTTATTTTAAATTGACTCTAATTTGTGTTAACTAAACTAAACTGTAGGAATGTAGGCAAATTTGTTCAAATTATATTGTTACAATAATTATTCTAATAAATGTGGTAAAGAAAGACACAACTAAATCAGTAGAGTTAATAATAATCCACTCAGAGCAATAATCCACTGCCATACTATTGCCACACAATAGTCCATAATATGTATTAGTGCTGTTTAGCACACTTCACATTAGAGACCTATAAACTGAGAACACAAAAATTGATAAATTAATCGTAAAAATGATCCTAAAGTAATGTTACGTGGCAAATACTGAACAGCAGATGGACCAGCAAACATTTATGCTAGCTAAAGATTCGGCATTAGCTCCCCCTCCACCCCACATCATGAAAACAAAACTTACCTACCTATGTACTGGTCGTCGTAGCAACAGGGCGCAATAGACACCAGATCTGACCAATGGTAGAGAGCAGATCTGGCCAATAAGCCTCAACCATGCTCACCTCCACAGTATAACAAAGGTCTTGTGGTTTTAAGACATTTAATTGCAGAAATCTTTTAAACTTTAAATATCAAATGCAGACACACCACACCCACGTCAAAGAACCAGTGGTGACACATTCAGACTGATTGCTGCCTGTGTCTCAGACATGAAGCTCCACTTGAACACACTACAAAGACTGACGTCCAGCTAGCTTGTACGGTCTGTGCCAGCATTAAAGGAAATATACCAGAAACCAGAAGACTCAAGACTGCGGAAATACAAACTGCTGTTATGATAATGCAGCGCTTGCCGTCACACCACTCTCGCTAATATAGTCACTTCTAAACGATAATACATCTGATAAAAAGTTGCAAATGTCAGTGGCAAAGAGTCTAAGGAGAAAAGGGGCTTTCTCCTTTTTTCCCCCCTTTCCTACTTGTGCATTGTTTACTTTAGCTTAACAGTCAATGAGGGGAATTTCTCTCACTGACACCGATTCAACATGCTCAACTGGCTGAAAAGCCACAGACGAGAGCACTAGTGCCAGCTGTGCGAAGCACACAGCAAAAACTAGGGCCCCAGATGCTACCCAGTATAGAGTTTGTCATAATGTCTGTAACACTATCCAATAAGATACACAATAATGCAAGTAGTTACTGAATCGTGACTAAGAAATAAAATAGGTACAACTTGATAATCAATTGTTATTCCACAATAACTGTGATTTGAGGACTATATAGTGGATATAGATGAGTTACTATGAACTAGTGATGACTCATTAATTCCTAATTACTTAATCATTAGTTACTCTTTTTTGTGTACCTTCAAGTAAAGTAAAACACCATACTGAGTAATTACCCAATACAGATTTAATAGTTACTCATTACTTAATCATTAGTTAATCTTTTCTTTTTGTGTACCTTTAAATAAAATGATAAAGAATACTGAGTAGTTAGTGAGTTGTTTTTCATTACTTAATGATTAGGTACTCATTTTTCCCAGGGAATTCACAATTCATTTTCTGTAACAGACAGAGACAGTAGTATCCTCCAGTGCCACTCAGGGCCATGAATGAAATTAATAAATGAAATAAGTGAACAACAAAATAGTATAAGCCTTTACAGTGGTTAAACATATGTAGAAAATATCAGTGACACAACTACATCAATACTGCACAGAACCAACCTAATTTGGTTGCAAGAAAGTGAAAACTAGTGGAGATTATTCTGGAAAAAAAAAACGTATTGTTATCAATTTGATAACTGTAACCATTCAGCAACAAGTATTTTAATGAAAACATGTTGCCAAGTTTCCTTAGGGTTTCTTGGATGCTCAGGATAAATTCCAACCCAATCCAGTCAAAAATAAGTGATCGTTGAGGCTGAGAACAGCAATGGGATTTCGCAAGATTCCTTTAATTTAGCAAAAAAGTTCAATGTGAAGTTTTTCAAGAAAATCCATGCAATAAACTGGGGGGCCCTAGGTGAGTTGGCATGGAATGAGCCAACACTCGATCCGAGTTCTGCTTAAAAGTCAGTTTGCATAAGTTCTTCTTTGATTTTCTTTGAAGAGATGTTAGTACTACATAAGCACACAGGGAGGTGAGACAATGAGATACAGGTGAAACACATCAGGGCTGGGCAGGTAATCACACAGGCGGGAAGGACACAGGGGCAGGAAGTGACGGGCCTAGAACAGAGACAACAAGGTGAGTAACAAAATACAATACAGGAAGCACAAGACAGAAATTGACAAAGCAAGAGGGAAACACTTGGGAGACCCTTTGGGGAGATATATATATAATTAAAGATGTGACAGATCTGGTGGCAGAGCTCTGATTCTTCTTCCCGAATGTGGACACCTGCTTCAAGGCTCTGAAGATCCTTAATGCTATATTTTGCTATATTTTGATACAAAAAGAAAACTGTTTTTTTTTTTTTTGCTCTTGGGACAACGACAGAGCCTGTCATGAGAGCACAAATCCCTGGATGAGGGGGAGCAGGCGGATGGTCCAAATCGGTAGCAGCGGGGCGGTCAATCCAATGTGGGAGCCGAGCCAACCCTCAGTGGACTCTGGAAACATAGGGCAGCAGGCCCTAAGGGGACACTTATTTTTTAAAGCCTCAACATCACTAATGCCAAACAATATGACTTATCAACCAAAAAGTCAAAAGTTGACACACCTGGAAGAATACATGCATCACAGCAGTCATGAGTTCCAGTCTATTTTTTCTTTGATGGAATGAGTGGAGGTATTATCATATTAGGTACACAATAGTGGTAACATCAGTGGCTGGTTGATAATGAGGAGCAACTCATAAAGAATGTGGTCAGTATGCTGATTCACAGATATTTATAAACAAATCATTACCTAATGATTCATTAATATATTTTATCCCAGTCTGTTCTCTAACAACTACTATATAGTAACTATCAAGTCATTCCTAAATTATTTCCTTTCTCACTCCTCGATAACTACTTACATTTTTGTGTACCTTATTGGAAAGTGTGACCATAATGTCTGTTTCTGTGTCAACTCAGATACAAGTCAAAATGAGGTGGAGAGTGCAAAGTTAACATGATCCAATGAGCCATATTGGCCTCATTTATGGGATAAATGCCTCACGTTGAAATAAACCAAAAATGTGACAAATGTTTTAATCCATAAAGCCTTACTTTTAAGTTCTACTCTTCTTGGAGTTCTCATCTTTTTTCTTAAATATCAATTTCCACATGACTATGCTAACCCATAATTCAAAGCCTGAGTTGTTGTGTGTATTTTAAACACAGCAATCATAACAGAACTGCCACATTCAACTTGTTTTCTCTTTTCATTAAAATCATCCTTTTCCTGTTTAGACAAATCGATGATTGCTCTCTTAACAGCATTAATCAAGCATTAATGTCATTTACTTTTTAGCACCATCAGGTGCCTCAGGACTAAAACTCTCTATATTAAACTGCATCCATAATCAAGGACTCATGAATACACATAGGGGCTTCTGATTATACCACTGAAGATGTAAACAAGTATAATTAACGCTGTGATTATCAACTTTAGAGGAATTAATCACTTTTGATGTGTGAACATCTCAAGAAGCTCCCCTCAGTTTAAGAGCTTGTTAAGAAACTCAGTGAAGCTTCATCCTGTGTGTCACGACCGAGCAGCATAGAGCTGTGTACAGCTCCCTGTTAGAGTGGATAAAATGATTAAGTGACGCTTTGCTGGCACTAAACAAAACAATGGATACTGGCAACAGTCATTAATTATTGAAGTGACGGCTTGCCAATACTGGCTTTCATTAAAAATCAGATCAGTCACATTCATTGATCATTGCTAAAGTGCTTATCTGTTGGAAGCCCTGTTTTATACAAAATGCAACATCTGTATTTCATTTAAAACTTGTCAAAATGAGTGTGTCATAGGACAAATAGCATAGTGAAAATGTGGTTTATAGGGAACCAATTTACACACAGATGGTGTTATTTTTATACAATCATTACTTTGTGCAATCAGTATTTATTTGAGAATGATAAATTCAAGCAAAAAGTGTCTTGCAAGTTTAAGTAAAAATAAATTACTGATTTTAAAAAAAAGTACAAGTACACTGTTACATGCTCCCCCCCCTGCTGGAGGTTAGATGTATAACCTAAGTCTAATGCACTTTGTTTTATGCTTCCTCCCAGGTGGCCCTAATTCAATTCGGGGGGGAGGAACCTATAAAGAGGGAAAGGAAGGCGGCGGGCTCTCTCTCACTTCTCCTGCTGACAGCCCAAGCTGCACCTTGAGCTTTGGCTATTTGACCTACATGTGTCAATTTTGTGTCCTCAGTTTTGCTGATGTTTGGTGAGCCTGGCAGTCCTGTTTTTCGAGGCTTTGTTTCCTTAGGCATAGTTTGGGGTGACCCTAGGTTAGAGGGGAGAGCCCAGGTCCTACGACCCTGTGTGGGTTGGCCTGGGTGGCTCCCCTTTCTTTTGTTTTTTTCTTTTGGCCGTCTCACCAATCTCTTTGGTTAAGTGTCTGACCTCAATAAATTGACTTATTATTGTGACTCTTTGCCTATGTGATTATGTTGGGCCCTCTAGGGACGAGCTGCACGTGGGGGTCGTAACATAAACAAAAAATAAACCTTGTTACAGTAATACACTTTACTTCCATCCCTTAGAACAACCAACTAGTAATTAATGTACAAATAGCATGTCAGCCCATTCTCACTACCAAAGTGTCAAATACAGCAGTATTGTCAGGCTCAATGCTTCTAAAGGCTAATTAATGCTCAACATTAGAGTTGTCTGTCCATTTGTGACCAGTACCCAGGATTGATTTATTTGATTTATTGAATATGTTACAGTAGAAAGTTAACATAAATATAGTAACTTATGTGAATAATGACCTAGAGTTAGAACCTACGTAGCTCAAATGATGTGCTTTACAAGACTCACCCAAAGCTGATCTTCTCTTAAAACAAAGTATTGTTTGTGCCTAAGCTTGACCAAACAATATCTGTTAACATTGATAAATCGTCCAAAAGTCGTAATATGTCATATGTAAACTCCTTGCAGTTGCATATTATGTATTAGGCCAACTTGACCGCAAAACTAACATTAGGGAACTAGGTAGAGCTTCATAATATGAAGCTCAAGGTCACTGAAGAGTTAGGAGTGATAACTTGTTGGGCATGTGAGTGACGTACTGCATTTTTTAAGATATATTGGAAGAAATCCTAACCCATCATTTAAGAGGAGGTTCTCCTGATTCTCCACGAATGGAATAGGGTTAAATACACTGGTCAGTCCATTGCTGGTACACATTTGTCCAGCTAATAAGTACTTTTTCTGACTTTTATGCCAAGATAAACTTGAACAGATGAGGGGTGAGCTGGGAGAATAAAAAGAGAAGATTAAAATAATCTCTGAGCAAACATGCCAGTTGTTACAGACAGTCTGATAACAGTCTAAATGTGAGGCTGTCTCAGGTAATGACATCACAGTGTAGTGAAATCCAAGGAGAAGTCAGTAAACAGCAGTCTGTCAAATGTTTTTCCATGATGTCCAAAAGAAACAGCCCTTGCAACCTGCAGGTAACTATTGCAGGGTCGGTATTGTTGATAATGGGGTTTCATGACCAGCAAGGTTAGATCTTACTGAAACACTCAGTATATCAGGGTCAAAATACTGAACACAGCAGCAGAAATTCAGCAGAAGATTGCGTTAAAATTAATTGAGTAAAACACTTTGTTGAGTACATACATATTTGTCTGAGTAGTACATTTACCAGCCACTAGTGAAAAGACCCATTCTTGAAGAACAACTCTCTGATTTAAGGACAAACTTAAGTTAAAACTCTCCAGGCGTGCACAGCCGAGGATAAACTTAGTTCTCTGTAGTTTTGAGACATTCAATCACTTGAACACGAGGACTTGTTCCAGGCAAGCAAAGCTGATTTCATTGTAAAACCTCGAGTGGCTCCTTGAAGGTTACTGCTAATTGGGACTATTTATCAACACACTCCAGCCAATAGTTGACAAGTACATGCTCTTTTCCCTGTTTCTCATTACCACTATCTGTAATGAGGAGAGAACATATCTCTGAATTTACATACAAGGGCAGCTTGGGAAAAAGGAAAGGGTGGGAGGGGTTGGGGAGTCGGTCAGTAATGGAGTGAATAATTTGGCATTCTTTGTAGAATTTTTCCTCTCAGGATTAAGGTGGATTGAGGTGATAGTAAGGCCTGCTCTAAAAATGACTGCTGTCAAGAGTCTCACGCATTTGAATCACTGAGTCGTTTAAGGTAAATGGACTGTTTATGGGAGTTTGGACATTTTAAACAAACATTGGCAGCAAAAAAGAAGCACAATGATTCTTACATCAGAGACTGAAAGACGCTCTTCTTCTGGAAACAAAGAACGTAGGGCTGGGCGATATGGCTGAAAAATGTATCACGATAAATGTTTCATATCAGTCGATATTGATAATTATTGATTCTTTTTTTAACCTATTTGAAATAAGAGTGTAACAGGGGTCAAGGATGTGAATAAGATTCCTGTATCCAGACTTCTCAACTGTTCTGAGCGGTAGCAAGTCCTTCGCTAAATGATACGCCACTGTATCCGTTATTTCTTTATAACGTTTTGATGTTTTGTCTTATGGCACTGCTGCCGAGTACCTCTCCATGGTGGTCTGTTGCCGCCTGTGTGGTGTTCCACCTGTACCGGCAGACGTCAATGGCTGTGGCTGTTTGATACTGCTGTACTCCAACGGATAAGAGCCGCTGAGGTGGTAAAATAAATTTGTCGTATTGCCAGACTTGGTAGGACGACGACCTTGCACAGTTTGAGACAACATTGGTCTGACTCTTGTCGGACTTAAAATATCCGAAATACTGCCAAACTGGTGATGTGACCTTTCCTCTTTTATCCACAATTTCCTCTCGCGCTGACACACTAATTTACTCATTTCACTCCACGCCGTTCTTTTTGTTAAAGCAGTTATGAGGCTCGGTGGCCAAACATAAAAGTGCTACTGTGCATGTCACTCAACAGGTTGTTGCTAGGTTACCAAAGAGTGAGTGAGTTTGTTCAAGCCACCAACCTTGCTTAGCTGGGCCGTGAGAGGTCGAGAGGCTAAAGCCCCTTCCAAGGGACCTTGGAGTCTGCATTCAGCTGTGTGTGTGTCAAAGGTTAGCAGAAGACAAAGGCAACTATAGAGGACTAAAACAGAGTCTGACCACTATGTCAGATGGAGGGAGATGTCTAAACATGTATATCTCCAGAAAAGGACAGAGGGATCATTTAGGTAATTTTGGAGTACAAGACCTAAGGAGTGACAGTAACAGGTTTAGTCATTTATGGGAGATGAGCAGGGAAATAGACCAACTCCTTTTCTAGTCGACTGGACAGATGGACCCTCAACCCACCAAAGTGACCAATTAGAAGTAGGCAGGTACAGCCCAAGGGATTTTAAAAGAGGCCTGCATAAGGAGAGAAGGTTAGGTGGCACTTGGTAGATTTCCTAAGATCGAAGGCTCGATAGGATGTCTGATAGGGCAGAGGACAAAGCGTTTGGCATTACTTGGCCATAGATTTGAGAATACCAGATTGCGGCCGCATCTGGCTCGGACGCTGGCTTGAGATCTGTTTTAATAAAAATTGCTCCATCATTCCATCCAGCCTTGCCTCTGCAGAATTCAGATTCAGATTCAGATTCAGATTCATGATTTATTGTCCCCGAGGGGAAATTCATTTTCACAGTTCTGTTCCAGACAAAGACACCAGCACACGTGCAGCACCAGAAAAAACACATACATACATATACAGATAAACAAAAACCACGACATCTACCACCTGCTGTTTAGAGCTGTAATGGCAGAGGGGACGAAGCTTTTGCAGAAGTTGTTCTGCAGGACAGTTGTCTGAACCTTTTTTTAAAAAATTATTTTATTATCAAACTACACGCCGACACCTTTGAGGAAGAGAGCCCAGAAACTACAATGGTTCTCAGTCATTCAGGTCATGGTAATTCTAAGTGCTGTATTATAGACGACTGGATGTGTTTCAGTTTCTTGAAGACGTTTCATCTCTCATCCAAAAACATAACAACATCATCATTCGTTATGTCACGATAATATCTGACAAACTCAGGAGGATCTTCAATAAACATCATATCCCAGTTCACTTCAAACCAACATCGTTCTGAAGCAAAAACTTTTTTATTATAGGACACAACACCCAGCATAAACAGAGTAATGCAGTTTATGCTGTTTAATGCAGCCAGGAATGCACAGATTTGTACAATATGGTGACAAAACAACCTCTCCATAAACAAATGGACAACACAGGAGGGCAAACTCCTCAGTGTCCATTTATCAGGAGTTAACTGACATCCTGCAGTCAATCAGAATTGAGTGTTCACCCGGAGCATTGTGTAATTAAAGATAAATCATAAACTACATATTACACCAGTGAGGTGCCATGAAATAAACTCACATCTATCATAGATGTTGATAAGTGCAAGATAACAGTCATACATAGTTTACGGGAGTGTGTAGGAATCCCATCATTCATCAGGAAGAGGTTCTTGAAGAAATGAATTACATCATTGACGAACTAGTGAACATCTCTCTTTCATTGTACATTTCTGGTATAGATAATCTCCCAAATATTCCCGTGAATCCCTTAACACTCATGAAAATACTCCTCTTCTGCGTGAGTAGATACTTTCCTCAAGTGGGTTTCAGTGGAACTCCCGAACATCACTATTGTGTTAGAGTGGAGCAGTGTGTTCAAGTTAATGCCTCTTAAAGCACTCAGCTTTTGTGGAAAAGAGGAACGATGTCAGTTTCATTGGAGTCCTTTTATAGAAAACTTAAGATTTGATTGTTCAGGAAAGACAACAGCAGGCTCTGTGGTCTTATGTGGAGACAGTGGACATTTATTTTCAGTGCACTGTGTTTGTACATTTTTGTTTTGTATCGTCACTGGCTTTTTTTTAGTCTGCCTTGAACTGTAACCCTGTTGATGTAAAACAAAAACAAAAATTACAATGAAGAAACATATTTATGATAAACTAAATTTGTGAAAGTTTATGGATATTTTTTTTTTTTACACAAACCCAAACCCTTGAAGAGGTTGGGCTATATGGCTGAAACTGTCATCACAATTAAAATTGTCACGGCACTCAATATCGAGGCCAATTTTTGCTTCTGAGTGAAGATACCAGGCAAGCCATTGATTGTAAACTATTATGTGAGCCTCACGGCTCACAGGACGGGAAGGAAGGGAGGAAGAGTCAGCGTCTCGGTGACTTGACCGCTTTTATTAGGGCTCAGACAAAACAACTTAAGGCAAAAAGGGGCAACGTAAAGGAACAGCCGTCACTCTGACGGCTGAGGGTCGTCTGCGTCGTGGTGGCTCTCCTGGCGTCCCGCTCCGGTCCTCTCACCGGACCCAGCCTACTGCAAGAGACCAGAACCAGGTTACACACTCCTCCCTCTCCTCCAGCAGCCGGAGCCTTAACCTTACCCCGCTGCCACATATTGCTTATTGTCAGCACATGAGAAACACTTGCCAAACAGCGGAACATTTCGTGAAACTGAGGTAGAGCAATCCAAAACAATTAATATCAATTATACATAAAATCCATATGTATTTTTTTCCTCAACAAAATGAATAATACTAAATACTAATACTAATACAGTGCTGCAGTGTGCAGCACACATGTACCTTAGGAAAGCAAATATTGCAAAGTTCAAAAGCATTTGAAAGGACCGTCAACATATAAAACAAATTGACAAAAATCATAGTACTGGTCAGCTGCATGCAAAACCTGTTGTTAAAAACGTTTGAACCCAAAATCAGTTTTTTTACTGACAATATAAACAAATTAAATACACAAGAGAAAGTCCTTTAAGTGCAACATTATTTAACCGTGATCAGTATTTGTGTTAAACAAGCAAAGCCATCGCATTTCCAGGCAAGAAAGACAAGTGTATTTGTGATGTCTTTGCGTCAGGCACAGTGCTGGAAAGAACCTCTGCTGCTGGGTTGTTGCACTGACTGGCCAGGTGATAGTCGGTGCTTGCGTGTTAGCGGTTGATGTTTCAATGTTTTGTTTTAAGGAAACACGTTTGTGACATTGTGCTTGTCTTTGTTGTTGTTGTTTTTTGCCAAATTGTAAATTGCAAAAATATTTCCAGACAGTTACATTTGAATGAACTTTGTTGTTGACGATGGCTTCATCCTGATTTGAGCTGGTCATGGGAACTGCATTTGGTTATGTTTGCCCATTTCCTGGTATGTTGCTCGTTCAACTCGAACTCATAGCCTCTATCAGCTCATGCCTTGTCCTTGTGTAAGGATATGCATAATACCTCTTTTCCTGCAACATACAACACTCGCTGTTAGTCTTCGTCCTCGTCTTCTAGTGGCAACTAGTATTTAAGGTGCGTTCCTCCCCCCCTTTTCCAATGTGGTTTAATGTGATTGTTTTTTTGTTTTTTTTATTGATATCAAAATACATAATTCCTTCCACAACTTACATCCTGTATAATGTCTTCTAGACATACAATGCAGTACAAGAACTCCGTACCAGAGATGCAGACCCTCAACATACATAATCAATTAATACACGAAGACACGTCCAGGTTTGTTTTCTCTTTTTCCAGTTCTTTTACAGAGTCCTTTTCCTCTTAATGGAGGACATCAAAACACTTATAATCATGTGAACAAATGAATGATTTAAAGTCTGTAGTGAGAACCAAGGGGTTTACAGGATACAGTGCAAATGTCAAAGTGCTGTACATCAGACTTTGCATTATTCATCAGGACTACATTAGCAAAGTTGGAGGCAGGTACCTAAACAAGAGGCTTGCTCCTGTTTTTCACCGATCTTCCGCGTTTGACAGCTTGGGAAAATCGCTGCCAGCTAACATCGCTCAGTATACCCAATGGCCTCAACGGGCCCAACTTTGGGCCCGTGCGGCGTGCCTCCACTTACCCCAGTGGAGTCTGAGCTGTCCATCCTGAGGTCCGAGCTACATTCTATCGAGAGCCTCCTTGATGATGTCCTCCAGCGGCAGGCCCTTCTCCTTTCCCGGGTTGACGCGCTGCAGCAGGGTGCTCCCTGCAGCTCTGAGTGTCCACTGGCTGCGGGTATTCCTGGGCCATCTGAACCTCCCTCTCCCTCCTGGGCATCCATTGTTAGGAGGAGGAAACGGGTCTCTCTGCCTCTGTTTAGTCCAGAGGACGATGACCCCCACCTGGTCCCGCTGCACAACTTCTTCACCCCTCTTGAGAGGCTAACTGAGCTTGCGGCCACATGCTCACATCGACCCCCGGGGCATCAAGTCCCAGTCCGCTCCCACAACAGGAAGCGTCGTACTCCACCGACGAGCCCGTTGATTTCGGAAAGTAAACGTCCCAGGCGCCTGTCTCCTCCTCAGCCCTCCAGCTCTGGGTGCACTCATCTAACTGCGCAGCTGGACCCGCTGCAATCGTCTCTCCAGTCAGATGGACCGGTCACTCCAGAGGCCGGAGATGACGTCATCAGCACAGGTGACTCAAATCTAGCAATCGCCGATACATCTGCCACTATCCTGTCTTCCCTCTCATCTAAAATAACAGTCAATATCAAAGGCTGTAAAGATAGACCTCTGGAAATTCTAATGATTGGTGACTCTATCATTAGAAATGTTGAACTCCCAGGCGGCATTACCTACTGTCTTTCTGGTGGTAAAACTGCTGATTTTACTGAGTTGACACCTGTCCTCCATGAGCTCCACCCCACCGTTCACTATGTATTTCTGCACACAGGAACTAATGATGTCATGTCTAGACAATCCACACAACTCTACTATGATCTGGAGTCCTTGGTAAATACATTTGAGAGCCTTGGGAAATGTTGTGTTCTGTCTGGCCTGATTCCTGCCTTGACCAAAAGCTCAGAGCGCTTTAGTCGCCTTTTTAGCCTGCATACATGGATGCAGAATTTCACAACTGCCACTGGACTAGGCTTCGTCAGCAACTTTGACTATTTCTGGGCTGAACAGGAGCTATTTAAACATGATGGGTTACACTTAAATAGGATGGGCACCAGCAGGTTGATTCACAATCTCATCAACTTAACCGCGATCAGTCTAAAATGACACCTTGCCCAGCAAGACCCTGCCCAGTGTCCTAACCTGGCATCCCATAACCCTGTCCCTGACAGTGCGGGTCAAACTGGTGCTGGATCGGTCTCCTCCACTGACTCTCTCACCTTCGTTGAATCCTCTGTCAGCCCTGGTGCAGGTGCTGGTGGTGATGGTTTTATCGAGTCGCTTGTTCCTGTTAGGATCACTGAAAGGCAGCGTGCACTACCAACATCCACTCAAAGTCCACACAGAAACAACCTCATCACATTTAAAACCACTTCTTTAATCCCTGCTTTTGAATCAGTTCAATTCTGCTTACTGCAATGTAAGGTCCCTTGCAAATAAGTCTTTTATCTGCCAGGATTTTATCATGACAAACAATATTGACTTTTTATCATCACAGAGTCCTGGATTAATTAACCCGATGAATGTGCCCTTCTCATTGAGTCTTCCCCCCCAGATAATCTATTTTTCCACCAGCCTAGATTGACAGGCAGAGGGGGGGGCTTGCAGTGATACACAGAAATGATTTTAACTGTTCTCAAGTCCCGCTTGGCTGCTTCTCTACCTTTGTGTGTCTTAGCTGTATTTTAAAGATTAAATTACCTTTTCTATGTGTTTTAATTTACCAACATTTTACCGACAACTCATTTCCGCTTTTATTCAGGAATTTTCAGACCTGTTATCAGTCATCATGCTACAATATGACAGAGTTCTTATTCTTGGTGATTTTAATATCCATGTCTGTTGCCCTTCTTCCTCCTCGTTTACCTCGGATTTTATGAAACTTTTAGATTCTTTTAGTTTGACCCAATATGTTAAGCAGCCCAGCCATGACAAAGGGCACACACTTTGACCTTGTGCTCACCCATGGTTTCTGTGTGGATGAAGTGAATTTGGTTGATTTTGTCGTCTCCGATCACAAGGCAGTGCTCTTCCAGGTTCCGCTCCTCTCTCCTGACCCCAAACCCCCCACACTGATTCACTCCCGCCCTCTAAATTCATTATCTGTTCCTCGTTTCAGCCAAGCCTTTTTGTCCTCAAGCAAGATTCCTAATGCAGGTGAACTACACAGCCTCACAATAGATGATCTTGTAAATGGTTTTAACAGCTCTTGCACAAATATTTTAGACTCTATTGCTCCAGTCAGACTCAAAAAGCTGAAACCAAATTCTCTGCCTTGGCTGAACGAAGGACTAAAAATTTTAAAGAGACGATGCAGGGTGGCAGAGAGAGAAAGGACAAACTCAGTGTCTCTCTTGCTTCTCTCAAAGAGCTAATGTCCACTTATCAGTGTGCAGTTAGAGAAGCAAGAAACAACTATTTTTCTGTGTTGATTGCCAAGCAGGGTCATAATCCCAGAATTCTTTTTAAAACTGTAAATTCTGTGGTTGGTCCCCCACACAGCCAGCCAGTTGAATCCACCCCAGACAAATGTGAAGAATTTCTTAATCACATTGTTAACAAAATTGTGGAGATTCGGCAGAATTTTAACACCGACTTCAGAGAGATGGTAGTTGACTCCTGCCCACTCTCAACCTTAACCCACTTCAGTGAAATCTCTCTGTCTACCCTAGAACGTACCATTGCACTTTCAAAATCATCCACCTGCCTTTCAGACTGCATTCCTACTTGGTTTTTAAAGGCTGTTTTCCAGACGGTTGGTCCAGACATTTTAGCCATTATCAACTGCTCTTTGTCTACTGGTACTTTCCCCTCCTATTTTAAACATGCCACTGTTTACCCTCTTTTAAAGAAACCATCTCTAGATCCTTCTCTTTTATGTAATTTTAGACCAATCTCAAAGCTGCCTTTTTTATCCAAGATTTTAGAAAAAATAGTCTCCACTCAACTGATTTCTCTTATGAATGACAATCATATTTTTGAAAAATTCCATTCTGGTTTCCGCTCCCTTCATAGTACTGAGACTGCTCTGGTCAAGGTTGCCAATGACTTATTGATTGCTGCTGACTCAGGCCTCTATTCAATATTAATTCTCCTTGACCTCAGCTCAGCATTTGACACAGTGGACCATAATGTCTTAATCAGCCGTCTGAAAAATTATGTTGGTATCAGTGATGTGGCTCTGGATTGGTTCATCTCCTATCTGTCCAACAGGTCATTCTCTGTAAGGCTTGGAGAAGCCTCCTCTTCTTGTGCCCCTCTCCTCTGTGGGGTCCCTCAGGGGTCTATTTTTATTTTTATTTTTATCCCCTCTTATTCACTGTCTACATGCTACCCTTGGGGCAAATCATGCGCAGATACAATATTGCTTTCCACTGCTATGCAGATGATACGCAGCTGTATGTCCCACTGCAGCTTGGTAAAAGTGATGTTTCTCGTATTTTCTCCTGCCTTGCTGAGACAAAAAATTGGATGTCCGAAAATTTTCTGCAGTTGAATGACTCCAAATCAGAAATTTGTTATAATGAGTCCCTCTGGCCCCAGCACTACTAACATTACCAATCTCTCCTCTAGTCTGGGCGCCTTATCTAACAATGTTCAAAAAGGGGCCCGCAATCTCAGTGTCATCTTTGACTCAGAATTATCTTTTGATACTCAGGTGACTAAAGTGGTGCAGTCGTGTTTTGCCCAACTGAGACAGCTAACAAAGATCAGGTCATTCCTGTCCTCTGCAGACTTAGAAAAGGTCATCCATGCTTTTATCTCCTCCAGACTTGACTACTGTAACGCACTTTACTCTGGTATCAGCAGGCGAAACATCCAAAGACTGCAGCTGATACAAAATGCTGCTTCTAGGTTTTTAACACATGCTAAGAGATGTGACCACATCACTCCAATCCTTGCTGCTCTTCACTGGTTACCTGTGAGTTTTAGAATTGATTTTAAGATTTTACTGCTTGTTTTTTAAGCCCTGAATGGCCAGGCTCCTGTCTATATTTGTGATCTGCTGATTCCTTATGAGCCTGATCGCTGCCTGAGATCCTCCAGCAGGGCCCTCCTAATGGTTCCAAAATCTCAACTTGTCACTAAACCGGGCCTTTGCTGTTCGTGCCCCTCGGCTATGGAACTCCCTGCCTGGAGATCTCAGGCAGGCTAACTCAGTATCCTCTTTTAAATCCCTTCTTAAAACTCACTTTTATCTTATGGCTTTTTCTTAATTGTTGGTATTGTTTTAACTATTTAAATTATTTTATATGTTTTATCTTTGTTTGGATTTTTAACTCATTATGTTATCTGTTTTATTGTAAAGCACTTTGTAATTCGTTTTTTAAAAGTGCTATATAAATAAAGTTATTATTATTATTATTATTATTATTACTTAACAAAGTCTGATCTCAGTGGTGATTCAAAGTCAACCCAGTTTTACCAGAAATTCTTACCAGATTCTAAATGTGACCGAAAAATTCAGCCTCTCCATCACATAAATATTGTGCATTTCTTCAACCCAATCTTCTCTCTTAGGTGCCTCTGTCTTCAGCCACTTCCTGGTAATGGCTTTTTTACAAGCAACCCACAAGATCCTAAAGATATATTTGTCTCCTGAATGTGTAATTATTTTGTTCCCTTTTCCCAGGTATAATTTATCAAATGTACATGGAAATTCCACCCTCAATCTTTACTCCATACAATTCTTCAAATCCTGCCAGTAAGGTATAATAGAGGGGCATTCCTAAAAAAAACATGGAAATTATTGACATTCTCTCCTCCACAAAATCTCCAACATTTTGTATCCTGATATTTCTTTTGTGCTGGTGTAATAAAATATCTCACAATGTTCTTACAGCCATACACTCTCCATGAAAGGAAACAAGTTGTTCTCTATCGTGCTCAGTGCCTTGCCATGTCTCCTTATTGCCAGTAGTAAGAGTGTGCAGGTGTGTGTGTGTGTGTGTGTGTGTGTGTGTGTGTGTGTTTGGGGGTATATATGCTTGTGTGGGTGTATATAGTATGGAAGGTGGGAGGGAGGGGCTTTCTTTTATATTGTTTTTTTTTCTTATGTAAAGCACTTTGTGCTACATACCAATGTATGAAAAGTGCTCTATAAATAAAGTTGATTGATTGATTGATTGATCGTATCGAGACTATCTCTCCACCCCTTACATATTCCATATATGGGGAATCGACCTACCAGGTCGAGTAACGTGGATACTCTTTAAGACACACCGCGTTATACCGGCCACACCCTTGATTAGTGTTGTATAAACACCTGTGCTGGCGTGGGACTAGTGCTTTTTTGATCTCCACACGGACGTGCGTGATTCAAAGACATAGACTATAAACCTTAGGAAGAATACAACTGTAGCTGCTTACCTGTCGCTGAAGCCGCAGCTAAGTAGTGGGAGAATTGTCACAAGGCTTTCTCCCCAGTGGTTGTTTTTGCACAAACTTGGTATGCAAGACAGACCAGCTGTTTGTGCTTTAAGACAGAGTGCTTGGGTGAACCGCTGTCAAAGCCAAGACTGTCCAGATGGGTTGTAGAGGCCATCAAATGGGCACAGACCCTACACAGAAACAGACGGCCCAGCTCTAACAGGGCTCCGTGCTCTGCAAAGCAGCCACTTGGTTAACTCTGTTAGATCCCGAGTCTTACCCCTGTCCAGAAGGCACTCGACCAGCTCTCCGTTTAAAGGGTTAGATCCCTAAACCTACAAGAGGTTGCTTAAAAACTGGCAATTTAAATAGGGATTGCTTAAGCTGGTGGTGAGGAGACTCGCCTAGCTTCTAACTGCCTGAATCCGAACGTCTACCCTGCTTCCTCCGGTTTGGCACCTGACATGAATAGCCCTTGAATCAGATACGGCCACCAGCCACGCCCGTTATGGCAGCTCTCCTCTAAATGATCTGTGCACTTGGTATGGTGCTAGGTTGGATTTTAAGGGCTTTTGGTAAACCCTAAGGGACTGTTTCAATTTGGTAGGCTAGAGTAACCTTTAAGAACCGTTAAGATATTATGCACACTTAACACCTGACTTTTACTTCCAATCAAAGAGACATAAAATCAATGTCCACAACTTTAACTTTAACTATATTATGTAGGTTTTATTGCATAGATTTTAGCAAGGGCAAAGCATACAGCGCAATACTTGTTTCAATTACTATCACTCATTATCAAAAGTACTTATTGATAAATCACAATACTTTAAATAACAAATTAATCTAAAAGAGCTGAGGCCTGGTTAGAAATACTTAAATTTAGGTGAGATGGAGAGGGTCAGGTCTATCCATGGCTTGCCTTTCCCTTCCTGCTGAAAGTCCAAGTCCTTGAGGCAAATCACCACCCTGGCCAAGGTCTCATAACTTCCTCAAAGTCCAAACTTCACGCCAGCAGCATGAACAAAAGTACTCCAATATACAAATTGTAATCCACAGCATGTTGGCAAGAATGGTTAATCTGTCGTGCTCTTAATTCCTAGGTCTGTTTCTGCTGAAGATTTCTTGAAGTCCTTTCTGCGATGTTTAGGCTGCTCACATTCTCCGTCCCAGGTGTTTCTTCAAGGCTTGAGCGAGTGGAAGAACGAACTTTAGTCCGTGCTCCTCAGGTTATATACACTCTTGCTTCGGACACTGGCTTGGTTTTGTGTCCTTATTGGGACATTTCTTCAGCATCTCTCCATTCACTGGTTGATAACCCCTTGATTAAGATTTCATAACGCTTTTCTCTTACTTTAGACGGTGGCACGGTTTTATGTCCTTATTAGGACATTTTCCCACCATCTCTCCGTTCAATGACTAATAGTCCCTTGATGAAGGCTGATGATTTCATAATGATCAAACACGCGTCGGTCACGGTCTATGCCCATGCCCAAAGCGTGATCAGCTTTTGACACTTCCTTTTGGCCTCATATTGACCTGATCAGTTCTTTAACACTTTCTCATGACCTCAGCTCAACACTGTTTCCTTACCAATTTTCATTAGATCTCTAAACTTGAATACATCATGGTTACACCTTACACCTCCTTTAACTTTGCAAAGTTAATACTTATCCAAGAATCATCATCAGAGACAGAATGACAGACAGAGCCTTGAGTGTAACACTTCCTCTTTTTCACAGACACACCGTGTTGCCATTTCCTCTTCACTTCCGATTTCAACACACCTTTAATGTAATGGTTTAACACTTTCCAATGAATTTATGGCAAACACAATGCAGCAGGCAAAGTTTTAATATGTTTCAGAATTATCTCAGGACTATGTATAATGTCCCTTTCTTGTATTTGTGTCTGGCAGGAGTGTATGACTCTCAACTTTACTGACACTGTCTCCATGTGTGTGTACATACTGGTATTTATATTAGACAGGAGTAAATGGATCTCAACTATTTTGACAACGCCCTCGACCTTTGCCAAATACTACTCACTTAACGTAGCCGCTAGCCCATCCTTTGGAGAGGGGGTGCTAGCCGCACCCCAGCCCTGGAATGGAGCCTTATTTTTTTTTGTTACTCTTGCCAAAAAAAAAAAAAAGCCAAACACTGAGGCTCAAGGGGCTTGCAGGTAATCGCTTGTTTCAACTTGACCAGCCTTGCGTCTGGCAAGCAGGTCAGAGTCTCTCTCAACCCCCGCTACACCCTTGCGTCTTACGGGGTTGGCAGGCCCAGGTTAGCAACTGGCAACTGAGCTGAAGGTTGTTTTGCTTTATCTTCCAAACACTGAGGCTCTCAGTTAATCTTCTGTTCAACTTATGCAGCCTTGCGTCTGGTAGGTAGATCTGAGTTTCTTTCACCCCTACACTACACCCTTGAGTCTTGCGGGGTTGGTAGGCCCAGGTTAGCGGCTTGCCACTGGGCTTAAGGCAGGGGCACTTGCGTCTGGTAGTGCCATCGGGCCTGGGAGTTTGTAAATAGTGTAAATAGTTCATTTATCTATCTCTCTATCTATCTATCTATCTATCTATGCTTGGTCCGCACGGTCTCCTCACAGGGTGTCTTACAGAGGTTCCCCATACATATGTACCGTAATTTCCGGACTATAAGGCGCACCTGAATATAAGCCGCACCAGCCAATTTTAGGGAAAAACACAAATGTGTACATATACAAGCCGCACCCGATTATAAGCCGCAGGTGTTTTAACGTTTAATTACCATATGTAAAGGCTCGTGCACAGAGGAGATTGTCGGGAAAGAGACTGCTGTTTGGGGAAGCTTCCATTTTATTAACATTTCAACAAACAAGTTGCATATTTGCACAACCTATGACCATGCAAACGTCAACACGGAAGAGTCAGAGACGCACAAACAGACACACAAAGCTGCGGACTGGTTCGCACGGACAGTTAAAGACAACATGAATGTCATTTAATTCAACTAACAGCGAAGTAAAGTGAGAAACTTCTCGGTCAGACTGACAGACAGCTGTTAGCTCCGTTAGCACCGCCACCTGTCTGACTATGTGTTGTTAGCATAACAAACCTGAATCACTGACGTTGATGACGTCCACCGACAGAACAACGCGTTCCCTCGACGCAGAACTCCGAATGCTCAATGACGGTGTAGGGTCGACGACGTAGCTACGCTGTCGCCGCGACGCAGAAGCGTAATAATAAACCAGGCGTTAAAGGTGGGGACGTAACCTGTACAATCCATAGATTGAGGAGGTCCCCTAGTGGCCGTTAGCTGTAAAAATCCATAAATTAGCCGCACCGTTGTATAGGCCGCAGGGTTCAAAGCATGGGGAAAAAGTAGCGGCTTATAGTCCGGAAAGTACGATAATATGGAAGGGGTGGAGATATAGTCTCGATACGATAGAGAACGTTCGGTTACGGGTGTAACCTTTGTACTCAGAGTAAAGAGACTATCTCTTCACCAGAGGGCCGCTCGGAGACGTGTGTCGATCAATATGAAGCACTAGTCCCACGCCAGCATAGGTGTTTTATACAACACTAATCAAGGGCATGGCTGGTACAACCGGTGTGTCTTAAAGAGTATCCACGTTACACGACCTGGTAGGTCGATTCCCCATACAAATGGAATATGTAAGGTGTGGAGAGATAGTCTCTTCACTCAGAGGACAGAGGTTACACCCGTAACCGAACCTTTTCCACTGTTGCTCATTTATCTTCTCCCATTCAACCTCTTTTCCCCACTTCTCTTTCATATATGCTGCATCGTTACCTTTTACATTTTCCACTCCTTTGTATAATTTAGAGATTCACTTTTTACCCAAATCTGATTCATATGCTAAAATTACAACTTAATAATTCCCGATTCTTGCTCATCTAAATGAATGTTTCTTATTATTTGCTCTAAATAATGTCTTATTTGTAAATATCTGTAGAAATCTTGATTGTTTAAGCCATATTGGTTCTTTACATTCAGTAAGTTTTTAATAACCTTCTTCTTAAAAAGCTCCAAAATATTATTGGTCCCCTTTCCCATCTACTGAACCTCTTATCTGCTGTATTAGGTATGAAATCTGAATTATGTGCAATCAATCTCAATAATTTACTCTGCTCTGTCAAGCCATTCTTTGATATAATCTCAGACCACATATTCAGGGATAAACCCAACCATGGATTCAGTTCGTCTTTAAGATGTTTTCTAAGTTTAGTATAATTCATTATGGCCTGTAATGGAATAGTGGCCAACGTGCAACGTTCAATGTCCTTCCATCTCGCCACATACGATTGCACAGGTTTAACAGAGTTTTTTTCTGTGCAACATGATAATAGCTCTTAAAACAAGGTAGGGCTAACCCACTTTTAACCCTGGGCAACTGTAAAGTTCTGAATCTAATCTGTGGTCTTTTCCCTTGCCAAATATATCTTGAGATGAATTTATTCCATTCTATGAAATATTTGTCTGACACTTCTGCCGGAAGAGTTTGGAATAAATATAGAAACCTTTCATTTTGATCACTTTTATTCTTGAATCTAAACTTGTAAATGGGATTAAATTCCATCTTCCAGTATCAGATTTTATTTGAGAATTTAAAGGATCATAATTTATAGATTTCAATTGAGATAGATCTTGAGGCAGAGTAACTCCCAAATAGTTCATAGATTTTGAATCCCAATTGAATTTGAAACTTTCTCTGATGGCTCAGAGGCTCCAAATAAATAGTAAAAATGAGAGGGCTAATTGAGCACCCACGTTCTAATGTGAGAGAATTTAAGAGATTTAAGAGCTATTGATTTTGATTCTAGGTGTGGGTTTATGATTACATGAGTGTATGGTTTCGATAAATGTTTCATGAAACCCAAGCTGCTCCAGCACCTTATATAGGAAGTCCCACTTGACGGAGTCAAATACCTTTTCTGTGTCCAATCCCAATACTACTCCTACTAATCTTTTTCTAATTATGTTTTGCATTACATGTAGTGTGCGCCTTATATTGTCCTATGTCTGTCTCTGTTTTTTAAAACCAGTTTGGTCTAAATGAATTATGTCTGGCAGAATTGTTTCTAGACATCTGGCCAGGATAGCAGCAGAACGCTAACTGGTCTGTAATTAGAGCAATCCTTTAGCACCCAGTTAAATGTATTTTTTAACAGTGGGTTCAATGGTTCCCTGAGTAGTTTGTAAAACTCAGAGGTGTATCCATCTGTGCCCAGAGCCTTGTTGTTCTTCAGCCTTGAAATTGCTGATTTTATTTATTCTGCCATGATTTCTTTTGTCAAGTTTCGGTCCTCTGTCACCCTTGGTAAATTTAAAGACTCTAATAATAAAAGTATCTGACCTTATTGTTGATCTTTGACTGAGAATGTCCCTCTAATTGCATCCCAGAGCAGGGATGGAGACACCTCACCATTATCATCCTCCCCTTACATATATCTGGATTTCTTTCATAAATTCCTCCTCCATATCTCCCTTTAATACATTTGTATTCAGCTTTGACAGACCCAGAGTTATATAAACTGGGCTATGGTCTGATAGGTCCCTTGTTCCGATAAAGCATTTTTTCACCCTACATCTGTCCTTATTATACATCAAAAAGTAATCTATACTTGAATATAGTGAATGTGGTGATGAGAAATATTTGTAATCTTTGCCTGTGGGTCTCCTCCAAAAAATCCACCCCCACCCCTTCTTTCCTCATCTTACCTAGTGTCTTAGACCTTTTAATTGGGTTAAGTATCCCATTCACGTTATATGAAGCTATTTATAAAGATTTTTTCTGAGTCGCCATATTCACAATTTTTTCACCCACTCCACTCTCATCTTTAAGCCCCGTGTCCATTAATCCTTGTCCCGATTTCTCTTGAAAGTTTGCAGTCTTTGTTTAAATCCTGGTTCTGCCTCCTTGGATGTTTGTCCCTTCCTTGCACGGCTGGCCTGTCAGGTTAGGCGTTTCATCCCCTCCAGTCTGCTCTCCGTAGGTTTGATAACAGTCACCTAAAGACCCCTCTTCACCATGTCCTTAGTCGCCTCTTCTGCCATATTGTTTCCCTCTCGTAAAACACCTGCAGTCTTGCTGGAAATGGCATCTGGATGGCATTTTCTTCTCTTACAAAATTTGTTTTACCTCTGTGTATTCCCTCCATCTTCTCAGTATATCTGGAGCGTAATCGTGGTCTAGAAACACTTTCTTCCCCTCGTACATGAAGCCTTTTTTTCTGCCATGCTGTCTTTATAATATCTTTTTTATGTTTGAAACTCATAAACTTTACCACGATTGATCTTGGTGGGGAACCTGGGGAGGGACGTGACACCAGAGCCTGGTGAGCCCTCTTGATCTGGAGGTGAAGGGACGAGGCAACTCCAGCTTTTCTCTCAGGAGGGTCTCAGGTGAAGAGTATGTTCGCCTGTTGATACGTGTTTCCCCATAATACCAGGACATGAGATTATTCAAAACCGGCATTCTTTTTACTATGTAGATCAGGCAGTGAGAACCCCTGCCTTCTTATCAGTACAACTGGGTGTTTTACTCTGCCTTTTTAAAGCACTGAGATTGGGATTTCTATATCATATGGGATTCTTACGGTTGTTTTTTGCTTTGGACAGCAGCCATGTTGCTAATGCTTCGTTTGCAGCAACAGTAAAACCAGAGGGAAATGCCATGAGAGGGGAACGTTGAAAAGGTCACTGGTCAAGGTCACAAAACGAAAAACACACTTCCTTAGCTTAAAATAATTGATCAGTGCTAAATAACATATGGAACATGGTTCAAGCAAACCACTTCTTTACCAGACATTCATAGCTATGTACAGTACTAAATATATCACACCATGTGGATTTTGTTCAAAAACTGCACCACTGACCATCGTTCAGCATTAAGAGCAGTATAGTTAAGATATTATTTTAGCAAACAAGTTAAATTCACACAATACTACTCAATTACAGTACCATAGAATGAGAAATCTTCAAACATCTTCCTTCATGTGCTTTTGTGAGTGAATACATAAATAAAGATAAAACAATTTTAACATTGTGCTACACAACATGCCTGGCATGTTCAAACATGTTTCATTATAACTGAGCCTGCAGCATTAAATCTGGCACAAGTTGTCACTGTTAAGAGTTTAGTGATGTTTTTAAATCTTTCAGGAGTCTACTTAAAAGTCTTATAAGTAAATTGCCAGTTAAGTGCATATATTTTAATGTTGAACATTACAATGACATATAAAAGTTGAATGCATTTAACATTATTCTATTTCCTTAGAGTATAATTGCATTTTCATAGTTAAGGTCCTTGAATGCACTACAATGAACTTTCATCAAATTCATCTTATCAGAAGTGTGAGACACAGAATGTAGCAGTGTACTTTGACAGCCTGCAAAGGCCTGCTGTTGATACCTTTCAAATGGGCTTCAAAAATGTGATTGTTAAGGGCCTGAAAGACATAGTGACCTTATGTAACTGTTAAATAACAGTTCTGACAGAGACAGATTGTGATAGAGGTGGATTTGGGCAAAACAAAGACATTCTTATCTGGTAATTACAGGTGCAATACCGTCAAATTTCATTCCATTTGCTATCTGCTATCTGATTTGAAACAAATAAAGGCTGCATATCATTTTGAATCAGAATAAGACATACTGTATGCACTCCATGCTACACAGAAACTGTCAAAAGACAAGCAGGAGAGAATATCTTGGCGCAAGATTATTCCAGCTCTTTTCTTTGCTCTGAGATTTCTGGTGCTAGGTTGATTTAATCATCCACATTAACAGAGCTAATTAAAATTCCTGCACCCATGTTAGTGAAAAGGCCTTCAGAATAGAATTACCTTGGGACACCGTTTGTCCTCCAGGCCATTGGTATGCAGGGACTGTGCTGCTTCTCAGCGTGCTTGACAAGTCTTATCTTCAGCAGTCGTCCACAGGTGTTCCCTGTCACAGCAGTGTGATCAAAATGCTGTGCAGGGACTGAGCTGCAGCCAAACGCTGTTTACCCACCAGATTACAGGCAGGTTGCGGAGTCCCTGCATGTATAGCATCACCACATGCATCTCTACTCTTAATAATGGTAATGGTATCCAGCTGCTACAGCCTACATACAAGCTAAAATTTCCATTTTAAAAGCATTAAGAGCCTTGAGGGATAAAAATTAGCTACTACAAAAGCACAGGCAACATTAAAATTAGAGAGTTATTTACATTTTAAATGCAGTCATATAAAGGTTGTCATTAAGTGCATAGGGGTTATGTATTTTGTAACATGAAGTTTTACAGTAAAATGGATGGGTTATGGAATCTGAATATTTATGACTGTTGGCCCAAGCTTGTTAAAATGCGTTTATCAAGGCCAAGTTGTTGGACAGACTGAGCAACCAAGACATTTAAATGTTTAATTCAAGAAAAAAAAAATTACATTCATCACTCAGTGCGTTTACGTGACACTCAAGAAAACCGAATTACTGGGTTAGTCCGAATATGATCTGATTTTTAAGATGCATGTATACACCTTAGTCTGACTAAATCGGTCCAGATCGGATTTCTCATAGTCGAATTAAAACACCTAGATTATTTGATTGATAGTCGCATTACTCCTGCATGTATACGTTCCAGCAGATCGGATCAGATTTTGCGTTCTGCGCAGGCTCGAGATTTCTTTCCCAGGGCCGTGAGCTGGAAGTAGAAGGACGGCGGCGGTGGCGTCTTTCCTAACCACAAGAAAGAGCGCCATTGTGCATCTAGTTTGTGCAATTATCATGTACACCATATACGAAATGTACAAAGATGTAGCTTCGTCTTGCTCTTCGTACGTCATCTTTCTTGAATGCCGTGGCAGAGTTTGCTGTTGCTGGTGACGTAAAGAGGTCAGCCGGAGGTGGCTCTATTACCACTAGTTGAAATAGGTACAGTGCCACCTATCCTACCGGGTGTGACATGCTCCGGCCAATAATGCGATTTTCTCACCGGCATGTATACTCGAACAATTGCAGTTGTCTGATTGAGTAGCATAGTCGAACTATGGTTGTAATCCCACTAAACTGTGCATGTAAATGTACTGATTGTGAATATGTGGCTTGCAGATATATCATCTCTTAGTGACTGAACAATATATTACAGAGTAAAATGTAATAACTGAGAAAGTTTGACCAAAAACACTTGAGACTTTAGTTGCAATAATTATATAATTTACTTTTTAAGTAAAATTGATGTTAAATGTTGCTGCGATACTGACACTGCATTGCAGTCTCACATACAATCAGCTGTCCAAAACGCGGATTTCCTCTGTCAAGTCAGTCTCAGTAGTGCAGAGACGGCTAGAAAAATCCAAGTCAATCTGCCAAGCAAGCAGTGTGTGTATGTGCACACCGTCAGCTTGTGGTTGCTAGACATGAGTGGTGGAAGAAATGACTCCACTCACAACTTTACTGGATATGCAAAGTGCTTCAAGGAATTAGAAAGTTGTTTCAGTTATATTTCATTTCTGCTGTGGCACTATTATGTGTCAAGGACATAAAATGAGACAGGGTCAAAACCCAGTATATGGCTTGACCTGCATGGTCACTGTGTTAAATTGTGGCCACTGAGTATTATGTGAATTCCTCCATGTTCATCTGCCTTTTCCTGTTTGCGTAGCCGTGTGATATTCTTCTACAGTGCACAAAAGCAGTCAAAGTTTGAATGAAGTAATACTAGATGTATATTATTATTATTATTATTATTATTATTATTAACACCAACAACAGCAATACTAGTAATAATAATAATAATAATAATAATAATAATAACAATAATAATAATAATAATAATAGAACAATACTTTACAGTCATATATTAAGAAAATTATGTTGTATTATTTTAGGAAAAATATGATATAGTAATGACATTTTATTAATTAGTCAGTATATTATACAGTTTATACAAGGTGACAAGTATAACCTTGGTGTACATAATCTAAAGTTATGAGTTGTATTCAGCTTTTTATTGGACAATGTGTATTGAAGGAATAAATCATCCAATTGGTGTGTACCATTATATGCATACAAGTGGGACAATAAATCCTGATATAGGTTAATGACACAGATTACAGCTCATGTAGTTGGTTTTTAAGTAAAGGGGCGTGAAGCTCATGGACAATATCATCAGTATATTTGTTTTACCCCCAACACTGAAACACATTGTCAACAATTCAATCAGGATACCTGCTTGGGGGCTGAACTGTCATACCCTCTACCCACCACTGCATGTACCGTATACCCTTCCAAAAATCACAAACTGAAAGCTGACCTTCTCCCTTCACTCGTCTCTCTTCTACTACTCCCTTGCAAGCTGTTATTCCTGAACCCAAAACCTTTGCCACCTCCATGCCCATACCTCACGCCATGGACAAACAAGGTAGACTGGTGTTTAACTGGTCTAGTTAGGAGAGTGAGTATGTCTGATGGCGGCCACTCTCAACACGCCTACCCTCACAATGCAAAGAAACAATGACAAGCAACGTCTGCTTCAATGCCCGTCGACATCCCAGCACTGAGAAATCAATCCATATTTCTGTTAAATTTTTCATTAAGAGCTTTTCAGGCGGCTGCCACTCAAGGTTCATCTCACTTCCATTGACATCCTTTATGTACAACAATATTCAGTCCACAATTAATGATCCAGAACCTGTGAACTTACTGCTTGCTTCAGATGTAAAGGATCATTTTTTGATTGGCCTCTATTTTCAACTACCAAAAAACACAGCATTATAGACCTCTCAGCCACTCACAACACCCATATTCCAAGGATCAACTGTTTGAACCCCAGTTACATCTTCATTCTTAGATAGCTTACTGTGAATAACACCATCTCCTTAATCAAACCATCTCGGAAATGAGCCTTGCTCTCAAAATCTGACATTGTAAGAACAGCTGAAGTCCTACTGATTCTACAGATTATTGGTGCTATTTTGAAGTTCACTGGAAAGGTGCCCTGTGGCTGCATGAGAAGCCCCAAAATGTTTGACTTTGTTGTCTGAAACCTTGTGTTGGATTATAATCAACAACCATGAAGTCCCATATCTTGTCCACCTTCTTGATGTATTCCTCATCATCATCATCCATTATTTCCCCCAGCTCAAGGCTTAACCATTCTTTCTTCCATCTTCTTGGCATCCTACTGTCTGAAGAGAAAACAGAAAGGCCCTTCAACCTCACTAGAGTTTCTCTGCATTATTGTCAACACTGTCCTGTTTCAGGATTCCTTCCCAATGAATGAATCAATCAATCAATCAATCAACTTTATTTATAGAGCACTTTTCATACATTGGTATGTAGCACAAAGTGCTTTACATAAGAAAAATAAAACAATATGAAAGAAAGCCCCTCCCTCCCACCTTCCATACTATATACACCCGGGTCCACACCGGGAGGAGTCACAGTCTGTGTCACGGGGGCTCCAGTGCCCAGGCCCCCCCGACCCCGACAGACAACATCTGGCCGGGCCAAAGGGACCCAGGGACAGGGCCCCAGCAGCAACCCAGACATAGCTCCCAGTGTGGAGGAAACCCCTGAGGAAACTCTGGAGTTAAAACCTTAAAAAATAATAAAAAAGAAAGACATAAGATAAAAAACCATGACAAAAGATAGGTAAATGGAGTGAACAGCTAAAAGAATAAAATACATACGATAATGAAATAAAATTTAAAAAAAGTAAAAATTTGGAGCAACAAAATAAAGTACAATAGAACCACATAAGAATGGAATAAGAATTTAAGATATTAGTTAAAAGCCTGAAGAAACTCAATCACATTAATCTACACATTAAAAACCTCTTTCTTGGCCCCCACTCTCTTCTACGCCTCTTGAGTTTTGCCATGCACACAATTACTCAAGGTTGGTCCTTTTTCACCTGTCTAACGCACACAACATTCAGCTCTTCACAGATGCTGCCCCTTCTGCCAACCCCAGTTGCCCGCCATGTGTCCAACTGAATTTAACCATAATCGCCTGATTAAATCAACCGATCTTTTTTCAACACCCCACGTTCTGTCCTTCTCCCTCATAATCTCCAGCATGCTTGAATCAACATTCCTGTTGGCCCTCCATGGCTTGTCTCCACACTAAGAGATCCCAACATCTACTAAAAATTTTCTTTATCTTCACCACACCGTGTATGACTTTCACTGCATCTCACTGCCTGGTCCACACACACTAACAAAGCAAAAACAACTAAACTGGCACTCCAATTCCCATAATGTACTTACAACTACACATGCACCTAAGCAACACAAATGCAGAATTTGCAGCCAGGAGTGTGATTGTTCCTGAGTGCATGCATGTGAAGTAACTCTGCAGCCCCTGCTTGGATGCCACACCCATCATTTTGGAGGAGGAGGCACTGTCAGAAATAATTGCTGCCAAGATATTTGGGGGCGCAAGGAAGCAGCGCTGCTTAAACAATAAAAAAGCTGCTACTGATGCACGTGCTGCACATTTCTATTATCTGCATAATGGGCAGATAGGAAAAAAGAACCATAGAAAGAATACTATGTCTTGTACGCTTATGGAACAATCTACTGACCTCTCCTGATACAAATGAAATTCACCACAGCCACATCATCTAATGCATCCATGGAGAGGCTCTTCAGCCAGGGCAGCCGTGTGATGACTACAAGGAAGAACAGATGATTTGAGAGGCTCCACCACATGTGACATAACCACTACTTTAACCCTCAGAGGTCAATTGACGCGATCACATGACCAATTTAAGATGACGTAGCAGAGCGACGGAGCCTCAGTGAGACTCGGTTCTGACTTATGTGTTGAAGTGGCCTTCAAACTATATACCAGTTTTTATATTGTGTTGATAGGCAAAGTAAAACCGGACTTACGATAAATAATGTACGCCACGCTTTTTCGTTAACATTGCCGTCACGTTTGCTGCATGTTTGGTGCAGGAAGAAACGATAAAAATGGGCTTTTCTCATTAAAGTGTCTGCAAGCAGGAAATGTTTGCAGGCAAAACCAACAGTGATACCCCCTTTGCTATTGATGGAAAAAGGCACCACACCAACCAATCATAAAATTATATGGCAAATCACGTGATTTGGTTGCTGAGGAACAGGGGGAAGTTGTGGGAGGGACGGCGGCAAAAGAGTGACAGCGACAGTGACGGTGATAGGGACAGCGATAGAGATAGCGAGTTTTGAGAGTGGAGAGATTTGTGACATTGAGCGTAGTTAGTGTGTTATGTAGTGTTTGTTTAATGAGTCAAAACAATGAGGAGACTGCTGAATGTGGAGCAGGCAGTGCAACTCTTCATTGAGCTGGAAGGAGCTGAGGGATACCTGAGCCTGAGGCATTGCCTGCATTTAAATATAAATAGTTACATATAACTTTTTAAATTTCTAAAACTTATGCACAAATTTAGCAAACAACAATTTATATTTGCATTATAAGTAATAAAAATGGTTTCTTAAACATATTTCTGGTTTTCACAGTAAAAAAAATAACTTTTTCCTACTCGGATTTTATGTTTTTTTTTGTGATTTTAGGTCCATTGTGTGTCAAAATGAAAAAAATAACTGTACAGTCACACACGTGAAGTTGTGCTGAAAATAATGACACAAAACAAGGCAAGGTAGATAGTTTTTAAGCTGAAGTGTAATCAAAATCAAAAATAGTCAAAAACGGCCAATTATACCATGGACCCCAGAGGGTTAATGATAAACATGAGATCAGCCGGACTAGTTGGCTGTTAAACCATGGATTGTCTGAACGAGTGACTCAAGTGAGTTTGTTTGAGTATGCGTGGCTCATTACATGCAGTTCAGGGAGAGCATGCAATTACGCTAGCATATATTAGCGGTAGCATGCGCTAATGTTTACGGTGGATGTATTGCTATGGCTCGCCGAGATGCTGTGGTTCAACCATACCAGTTTGACCCCGAATCGGACCCAGAAGGAGAGGCTCCTGAAGAAATAGGACGTTTCAGAATGTTAATGTGTCTGAATATGTTACTAAGTTTGTTCGTACATGTTGTTGCAGTTACTACCATATAGCTGATGCTCCTGCTAACAGTAAAGGTAACTTATAGTTCTTCATATTATACTAAATTTATGCGACACTGTTCGCATAAATCTCCGTCTCCAGTCTGCACATTTCCAGACTTTTTACTCTGACAACTAAGCTCCCTCCTAATATTATTAACATTAAACTCGCTTCAAACTAGTGTTGCTTTCGTCAACGAAAATTATGACTAAATATCGTCGTCAACGAACCTTTATCATGTGACAGAAACGAGACGAGATGCAACGTAAATGGTGGTCATGTGACGAAAACTATAATCAAATATATAATGCAATATTGTTGACGAATAGAAACGGGACTAAATGTGGTTTACAAAATAAAAACACGAAATGTAGTAACGTTGTTTCTAGGGCTGTCAGGCGATTAAAACAATTAATCTAATTAATTACAGGATTTGTAATTAATTAATTTAATTAATCACATTTTAATCTCATATCTGCTAAAGGTACCCAAATAAAGAATTCGAATTCTAGGACATTACAAAATTGTATTGCATGACTAATCAATTGAATACACTAAGAAGAGAAGAACTTGCCGTTCAAAGGCCCGAGCAACGATGTGCTCGCCTCGCTCCGCTGAGTCGCGTCCATGTCTGTTGTCACCCTGCCCTGACTAGCGACGAGGGCTGTAACGATACACCAAACTCATGATTGGGTTTGTATCACGATTTTTGACCTGCGGTTCGATACAAACCTCGATATTTTTATTTTTTTTTAAATCAAACATTTTATTTATGTAACATTTCAATAACTGATGTATATGATACTTGTCTGATAGTATCAGAGGTGCATTATTGTGGAGGGCGTGTCTATCTGATGGTCTGTAAACTGCACAGATCCCTCACTCAAATAAATACAGAGAAATGTCCCACAAAACAATGTTACAGAACCAAACTAAGGTAACATAGTAACTGTAACTGTCTTTGGCAACAAGGGAAAATGCCACAGCTGTACGTGGAGAAGCGTCCTTCCTCCCGCCCGTCCTACAGACTCCTAGTCACATTTCTGCCATGCGTCTGTCACCGGCAAAAAAACTTTACCTCACCGAGTGCTTCTGATGAAAGAAAATCTCCGCGACGGTCAGCCCTCCGGACCGAGACTCCAGTGAACTTTACCCCGGAAGACAGTCTCCGTCGGTTTTGAGTGACAGAAGAGACACCGGGGAAACCCCTTGAAAACACACACACGTCATCATCATGACGTGCACCGTCACGTCTCTTTAGGAGCCGCAGCGCCAGCTTTCTGTGTGAATTACGCAGCGGTTCGTCTTTACAGCGGTGCTTCGCGTTGTGTGAACGAATAACGGCGGAGAATTGGCGAACGATCGCTGCGGTGTTAATGTAGTGTTACTTACAGCTCATAGGTCTGATCTGGACTGGAAGTTGTGTCACGATTCGTGGATCTGAGTGTCGCGATTTCAGCTTCGACATGTGTATTATTACAGCCCTACTGGCGACGCAGGTGGGAAGTGACGAACACGTCCAGACAAGTTCCTTGGTGCTAGTGCTACAGTGACATGCCACTGCCAAGTAGCCTACAGGTCATTCAATGGACCAAATTTAAAATGCTCGCACATTGAATTGCCACTCAGAATCTCAGAATTAATTGCGTTAATTTTTATAACGCGTTAATTTACAGTGTAATTAATTAATCTAATTAACGCGTTAAACTGACAGCCCTAGTTATTTCGTATCGCTATCATTATTATTTTGCAATATTTCTGTTTCCTGAGTCTCAGTTCAGATGCTGCATCAGGTCACACTGCACAGACGCAGGCGGCGTCTCTTCCTTAATCCACAACCGCGCGGCATTATTAAGAAGATGCAGCTGCGGTGGCTTAACGTTAAAGATAACTCAAGACACAGAGCGTCTGGCACAAAGAAAGGGACCGATGGCCAGCCAGCAGGGGTTCGGCGTTCCCTGGTGTCCCCTGTCAGTCTAAACCCGCGGACAGTTTATAATCATATGGATGCTGGTATAATGTGTAGTGATTGACATACTGGAAAGTGACAAAGTTACGTTTTTCGCTCTAAATTACATAATTGCATGATCATCATCGGTAAACTGGATGCTGTCTGACTCACTCGCAGGGACAGAGGCTGATTTCTGGGGGAAAGTTCACCTAAGTCTCGGTCTGAAGGGCTGATTTATTTTCATCACAAACACTCGGTGAGTTAACGTTTTTTGCCGGTGACAGACGCTGTTTTTAGGGCAGAAATGTGAGGAAGAGTCGGTAGGACGGTCGGGAGGATGGACGCTTCTCCATGAACCCAACAGTCGGCCAGCCGTGTGTGTGTGTGTGTGTGTGTGTGAAAACAAAACACGGAATACATAAAAAATACAAACAAAAAAGAAAATACATTGAAAAAAGAATAATGAATAATAAAATGAGGTGTGTTTGTTTGTGTGTGTGTGTGTGTGTGTGTGTGTGTGTATGTGTGTGTGTGTATCTGTGTGTGTGTGCTGCTGTTACCAAATGACATTGACCTATGAGGGGAGAAGGGTACGACATAGCAAATGCAAGACAAGTACACAGATAGAAATTGCATTACTAAAAAGAGACTTAAGTACAATTTTCTGGACTAAAACTAGACTAAAATGTCATCAGTTTTCGTCGACTAAAACTAAATGAATGATGAAAATAGTCATGGATAATTCTGACTAAAATAAGACTAAAATGCTCAGACTTTTAGTCAACTGAAACTGGACTAGACTATAAAGAGTATAAACGTGACTAAAACTAATAAAAACTAAAATGACAGTTTTACACAAAGACTAGACTAAAACTAAAATTAAAACAACACTACTTCAAACGCCATAGCATAGCAGACCGAAGCGGAGCTAACTAGTTAGCTAATTTCAAGCTGACTTCACCATACTCATAGGCAACTGTAAACACTATCAAAACGCGGCAACACTTACCTGTGGCTCGGGTGCAGTTGCTGGGTCCCGTATGGTTGGGACTGATCCTTTTACGAGGGTCAGTGTAGAGGCAAAGCCAACTTTGTACTGACCCTCATTACTGAAGCAGTCCGACATGAAGTGGTTAGCACACACAAACAATCTTACGCGAACCGTAGCCGGCACTGTCACTTCTGTTGTTCTGTAGCTGGGAAAGAATATAGGCACTTACGTTGATTTTTACAACCAACAACAGAGCATATTGCATGTCTAGCTCTGAGTGACGAAATTACGAAACACTGCTATCTTACCGCTGGACACACCGAACTTCACCTCGGGGATGGACACCCCCCTCTTGGATATCTCTGGGGAGAGGGGGGAGTGTTTTCGTGCAGATGAGGCTGGCCTATGAACATCTCTGCTGTCATTTCGTAATGACAGGAGCTGAATCTGAACAGCCTGTAGGAGCCCCTTTTTACCAGTGGGTGGGCTGCAGAGACGATGCAGGACTTGTTTGCTTTCCTCATCCTGGGAGTTGGTAGGCTCAGGGAGGACCAGTTTATATGTAGTGACCAGAGAAAAAGTGTTTTTCATAATATGGGATCTTTAACTGGGGACAAAAGTAATGGTGAAAAACATCCTGTGGTTTGAAAAATATTCTTCCACCAGGATAGTGGAAGGGTATGTGACTATTAAATTGTTAATTAAGTAAATATTTCCGGTTACTGTAAGTAGGTGCCGGAGTTGTTGCCTCACTACCAGTCTCAGAATCCACTTTTTCTTCGCTCTCGTGGCTGTTTCCAGACCACAGGATTGGTTGCAATTTGCATGGCCTATCACCTGAAGGTGTTGTCCATTCAAAATGATGAGGACAATTTACATCCAAATGATATTGACAACTGTCCTGCTTTAGTTAGAGTTGGGGTAGCGAACACAGTACTTTTTGGTACCTGAGAGTGTATCTGGGTGGGAGAGAGTGTCACTCCAGCAGTGTGTTCAGGGCACAGTGAGTCAGAGTGATGGCAAGTTGAAAGCAGTATTTTGTCCGCTGATGGTTTCTGCTTTTCCTAAGCAGTATCTACGTATGGTGTGCTACAGGGTTCCATTTTGGTACCAATTTTATGTTCTCTTTATTTGCTGTTTAACTCCTGCAAAACTGAATCCGTATCGTAGGTCCACAGCACTCCCACACCAATTTGTTGCCTGCTCTTGGCTATCTACCTCAGCATGTGGTACCCACCCAATTAATACAACTATTGTAAGACACTGTTTACTTCCCTAGACAAAACATGATTGCACAGCTTCAGGGTGTCCAGAATGATCATATCTCCTCTATTTTAGCTTCCCTTCACTAACTCCCTGAATCGATTTTAACAATTTCACTGTTGACGTTTAAGATCCTGCATGGTATGGCTGTGTTAACGGATAGAATTACATAACTCCAGGAGTTATGGCACCATCATGACTTCCTCCTTCTTTAAACACTAGAATCAACTGGACCTAAGTTGGTGAAGTCATTGTAATTTAGTTAGAGTAAAGCTTAAGCAGGAAAACTGCTCTCTCAATTGGAAATCATGGCCTCGGTCTACATAGTCTTGGACAATATTTGGCATGAGGCCATTTATTGAGAAGAAAAACTAAAAGCTAACACACCTGACATTGAGGGTTTCACTAGGATTATATTTTTGGTTGATTAGGTATTTTTACTGTGTAAAGTTTTGGTTTCCATCTGTATAAATGCAACCTATTAAGAACTATCACTGCCTTTGCCAATTGCTTGCCCTTGCTTATCAAATGCAGTACCCAAGTTAACAAACTGGTGAGCATGCAGTTACAAATAAATGAAATAAAGCTAAAAGTATGAGTTCACATCCAAGTTTGGGTTGGATATTTAAATTACTGCAGCAGTGATCTGCAAAGGTGACCTCCATCATCCGGTGTTTATGTTCTGTAATGTTGACTGCCGACTGGAGCTGGAGGGGAAATGTACTTTACTTCATAAACATAACATTACGGAGAGGAGAGTTTAGTCAGAGGTTGACCTGAATTCAAACACACAGAACCATACACTGTGATATCAGTTTGTGCCACAACAGCATGCACAGAGGGTGTCTCTGTAGATGGCGTGACATTCAAATTTTGTGTGAAAAAAAGCTGAATCGAATCTATGCCACCTGATTGACATACAGGGTGGCCAGTCGGAGATCTCTTTTTGTACGGGTCACGGGTCACAATGCATGCACAAACCGCAAAGCTCAAGCGAGCTAAGTGACCTGGTTTGCAGCTTCAATTGATATCAGCAAAAGAAAGGATATATAAAATGAGTGGGGCAGCTGGACCAAGTAAAAAACCCAAAACATAACACTTTAATGCGGAATAGGAGGAGTCCTTCCAAGATGGAGAGATGATAGAAGAGGCCTTAGTTGAGGCAGCTGACTCGTTTCGGGATTTTAAAAACAAAAATATAATCATCATTCAAAAGCTCTTCAGCTATCAAGAAGTAAAGTTACACAGCGCTGTAAAGTAATAGCTTCGGAGAGACATTGCATACTGCAAGTGTTTCTCACTGCAATTAGATGAGTTTACAGACCAGCGATACAGCCCAGTTGTGCATTTTTATTCGGATGGTGTTTACAGATATGACTGCAAAAGAGGTACTATTAACATTACTGCCCATGAACGAACGCAGGCAGGGAGAGATCATTTTTCAGTCATTCAAAAACCTTCTTGAAGAAAACCCAGCTCCCGGTGTATAAATTCTGTGCAATATGGATGACTGTTTGTCACTTATGTGCATTACTGCTGTCAATTTTTATCAATACCAAGGGTTGCATTACTCTTCAGTTATCAATATCAGTTATGCATTGTGTTGTATTAAGTATATTCAGTATATGTATAAATAAATAGATATTTAGTATTTTTTATGTAGGTAGATCATTTTGACCTGGTCATTTTAAAAGTATCTTGCGAGCTGAAAAAGTGTGGGCACCCCTGATCTATGGTAACCGTTAGAGGTAGATTTCTCTGGGTTTCAACATTGAGATAATTTAAGTACACAACTCAACAAAATATACAGCAAAGGTCTAGTCATTACATTTTAATGCATAGTTCTTCTATATTATATCCTTAAAAATGCAGGTACAGGCTTTGCAAGTTCAGGTCTCTCTGCCAACATGTGTTAATGAGAAGAATAAAGTTGAACTAGGAGGCTGCTGTGCAGGAACTAATCAATCTGTTAGTTGTGTCTGGCAGAGTTACAGAATCTCAAGACCTCAATAATAAAGTCAGTGAGTTAAATCCCAGTATAGCCATTATAATGATGGCAAAAACTACAAACACAAGAGCCTCCCTTCCTTCCCTCATGTTTTTAGATGTTTCACCATGGGATACTTTTCTCAGAATTCCATGCTTTCTAAGACAATAGATACAATACCAGTCAAACCATGGAACTGCTTTTGGGCATTTTTACTTAAATGTTTTTGGCACGGTCTTGAGTTGAGTTCGTAGTGTGAGAAGAATGAGTGTTATTTTCTGAAACACCCTTTGGTTATTCCATTTGTCAGGCTTTCAGCGGCGTGCTGAAAATGCTGTTGAGCTCTGTTTGATCTGGCAGCCAGCTGGTAGACACTGACAAAGGACTGTTGAAGCTGATTACCTTCAAACTGGCACGTCAAGCCAGACCCTCCAAATCAGAGAAAATATATTTCATAGCAGGGGTATGTCAGAATTAGTTGAAGATGTGTTACCAAGCAGAAAAAATACCTGCAGCTCAGCTGTGTATCTTTAAAGTTGACAGATTTGCAGCTTTTTTTTCAATCAAAGGCATATGGCTTCTGGAGGTCCTTGGAGTTTTTATCTCGGATAAAGATGCCTCTGGCTGACTGTGTATCGGAGATAGAAAATAAAAGAGAAAACAGTTTAATAGGCCATTTTGCTTTGCTTTTTTGATATGTCCTTGTAAAGAGACTATTAAGTTGTCTTCAGAGACAAATTACAATACTGATAAAGCAAGATGTGTGTTGATCTGACTGATCTCAACGAACCATAAAGGAAGCCAGAAGGCATAAGGTTTCTCTGTAATACATACTGCCATACAAGCATCAGATACCATCACACATCGACATTAAGGTGAGACGGATCTGTCATAGAGCGCCTTCTGTTCCAAATTAGCCCACTGTCTTGCCTTGATTTTCTCCTTTCTGTGAGTCCTCTTGCAATGAAATTTGTAATGTAAAACCTCAGGAAGGAAAAAAGACAAAAAGAAATCTACTTGAGGTAAAGTTGCCAATACAACATTTGCATCACTGAAAGAATGAACAGTGCATTTAAGAAATGGCGGATGAGAGTCAGCAATGTCGTTTGAAAGTTAAGTCTGTCTATTCTTTGAGCTGTTTCATTTTCCTAAAAAGCCTCTTCTCATTTTCTGTACAATAATTAATTATGAAGTTATATTTCATAAACTCTAATTAATAAAACAAGCTTCAGGCCTTCTTTCTTTTGACTATAAACTGTCCACAGTGCAGCACTGTCGATGAACACACAGTGAAAACAGACATTTCACAAACGTTTATCTTTACACTGAATTCACACAACACTTCATGATTCTCTCTGTAGTGCCCCCAGAGCATCCGGCCTGTGTGACGTCATATTTTGGTGGATTGTGGGCAATTAACAATAATGGCGTGCTTCATATTTTTTTTTACAAATGATCACATCACACAACCACACTATTACACTTTTTTTTTTACAACATTCTTCATTCTAATCATGTGATCTAAACTAGTTACAATGAGTTTAGAGAAAAAGATAAATCTGAATCATATCACCCAAAATTTAAACCCAATCACCAGAATAACTGTAGGCAATGTATGATTCTGCAAACTACAGATATGTTGTAAATGTATTTTTGTTGCAACTCTTTTACTTGAGTTCTATTTTTAAAAGAAAACTTGGCTAGGGTTAGGATGGTGTTTTGACTGGAGATGTCCTGGGGTCTCCTTAAAAACCAACAGTGGTTTCATGCTTACCATTGTTGAAACACAGTCTCGAACTAAGGTCACTGGCTTGGCAGCCTTCTCATTTGTCACTGCACCACCACACCCTTTACCCTCTAGATATAAAAGTCAGGTCATAAACATGTATGTGAATTTGATATGACACGTATTGTAGAAATGTCAGTATTTTGAGTAGCCTATGACACAAATGTGAATGTATCAACATTTTATCATAGTGACTGGGCTGTAACTGTCCATTTTAAACTTCTATTAAACCATGCAGAGCTACCTAGTGGTTCTGTGTTTAACCTACACCAGAATGCATTCATGCAATCTTCGGATTGAAGGGGACATGTAGCTGACCCTTTTTTTTTTTAATTGGCAGAGTGACAAAAAAGTAACATAGTAGATAAATAACGGTTAGAAGTATGCAATAGGTCCAGGAGAAGAGATTATATTACAATAAATAAACTATGTGTGTGCTTCCATGTTTGGAGTGAGGAGGATAGAATGTGTGATAGAGAGAATGCTAATGAAAAGAAAGAAATAGCAATGCTATCTGATGTAACAGAAAACATCAAGAAATACATGGCAAACATTTCAGAATGTTCACTTTTGTTTACACTTTGAAACAGATTGCCCCATCTGGTGTGAGCATGTTAAAAAAAAAATAGTGTAATTGCAAAGTGCCCTCCTAGATGCATCTATGGTAAATAGAACATGCTAAAAATGACACAGGTTCAATGTGCAAGAAAGGAGTATAGTGAAGTAGTATAAGGAGCAAGAAAGTCTGCTTAGGGAGGAGGTTGATGATGGATAGCTGATTAAATAAGCACAGGACCACTGATGTCCAGTGTCAAACTAAAAGTAAACTGTGAATTGTTTAGTTGCATCATGTACGTCACGTATATCCCACAACTGTTAGGCTGATGACAAACAGTTGTATTTCTCATTTAAATGCAACGACATAGCCAATATCAGTATCCTCCATGATTGCCTGACTGCTATCAAGGATTGGTTGTCTCTCAATTTCCTTCAGTTAAACTCAGACAAAACCGAAGTTCTCCTCATTGGTCCTGTGAGGGACCGAGTAAATCGGCAATGAGGACAGCAGGTAGTAACTTCAAAAAAAGGGGGTTTTATTTACCCAAAGCATAAGGTAACAAAATTTGTCCAATGAAAATAATAAAGGACTGGGCCCATAAAAGAGGTCAAATTAACAGAACTGTACAAAAGTCAACTGAACAAACTAACAGAAGACAAAAAAGACTTAAACAGACCTCCGTAATGAACACAAGAGGGGAACTTATATACTGGGTGATCAGCCCATATTAACACAAGAGGGGCTAACTTAATTCTCCCGATCTGCTTTGTTTGTAAGTTAGCTTTTGTCTTTTGTGTTCAGTGTTTAACTAATTAGAATAAACAATCTATACCTAACCAAACTAACTGAAATTACTAATTGGAAATTAATAAACATAACTAAAGCATTAAATCCCCCCCCATGGTGCACCGGTCCTTGGGTTGGCCCAATTAGCAATGCCTGCTATGAAATGGCCGAGCTTGTGGGGGCGGATCCTTTTGCCTGGAGGATCCCAGCAGCATCACCAACAGCACCGGTAACTCAAACAAAAATAAATAAATTAGAAAACAATACTGAAACAAAGACTGTACAAAAGCTAACTAAATGTGCGTGCTCAAATAGAAAACTAATGTATTGTCAAATAATAAAGTGTGTTGTATGAAACCAAAAACCTGTGTGTGATTTATTTCAATACTTAATGTTAAACTAATATAAACCAACTTAATTGAATATATAATGTGCATAAACAAAATACAGCTAACTTAGTTATAGAAACAAAGAGTGTGATAGTGTGGGTGCAGGGGGTTACCACTGTGCCATGGCTGTGTGGCCACAGCTGTGGCCATCACAGGTCCCAATAAACTCACCCCTGAACTGAATCCCTCTATTGGCCCTGTAGTCACCAATCTCAAACCCTCCTTCAGAAACTTGGGTGTAATCTTTGACCACAATTTGCACTTCGACTCACCAATAAACAAACTTGTACAATCCTGCTTTTCACAACTCCGGAACATCACAAAAATCAAAGCTGCTATCAACCAGACATCTTGAACCAGTAGTATAACATCACGGTGATAGGCCCCGGTGCAAATATTCTTTTTTGTGCCCCCCACCCTAAACACAAGCGCACGCTCGTGCGCACTGCACGCACACACTCACACACACAGGCTTGGACACACACGCACAGCCACTCGAGAGAACTGCTATTGCAGGGGTGGACTGGCCATCGAAAGTGCCGGGATTTTTCAATAATGGGCCGATGGAAGGCTATTTTTTATTTTATTCTTATTTATGTATTTATCTATTTATTTATTTTTTATTTTTATTTTTTTCTGCTGCGCCTTGCCTTGGTAACTACCGTAAATTACCAAATAATGGCCAGGTTTCAATTAACCGCAGGGTCCCCTTTAAACGTCGGGTGCAGGTGTATATTTTGATAAATAACCGCCGTTCCAAATAAATGCCGGGTCTAATTTTTTTTTTTTTAAAATCAAGGAAGAAGACGTGACCACTGACACTGCACGTTTTTCTTCTTTGCCTTTTTCACGTGTTGTGCTTGCTTTCTGTCTGCTCCGGTGCAGCAAAAACATAAAAAGTAGGAATTGAAATTCAAACTTTCTGTCACCTGTCTCAATCATGCAGCCCTGCCTCGCCTGCAACTCGTATAAAATGCATCACACCAATTCTTGCATCCCTTCATTGGCTCCCAGTAAAGTAAAGAATAGACTTCAAGACACTACTCATCAAATACAAGGCCCTACATGGTCTTGCCCCACCCTACATTTCTGAACTCTTTCACCCTTACTCTACCTCAAGACCACTCAGATCTTCTGACCTTGGCCTCCTATTTATACCCCACTCCCTCCTCAAATCTTTGCCGTCAGGGCCCCATCCCTCTGGAACAGTCTACCCTCTTCTATTAGATCAGCTGAATCTCTAAATGGCTTCAAAAAACTTCTCAAAACCCATCTCTATCGTCTTGCCTTCCCTGCAAAAGAACTGTAATTATTCTCTGCATATATCTGTACATGTATGTTTATTTTATCTTATTTATTTCATTTTTATTAGATTTTTATGTTTGTTTTTATTTATGTTTTCTGTACCCTGTACAGCACTTTGCAAACTTTGTTTTAACTGAAGTTGTGAATGTAGCGTAGTTACGTTCATAACTGAAGTAACAGAAGTAAAGCAGTTACTGTATTTTAACCCACCCACAATGTTTTCCATTATCTAACCAAGTGTATTTTTCTTGCCTAACCCTAACCAAAATCCAATTGTACGACAAAGGCCCAGTATGCCTGTCTCAGCAGCGGTCCTTTTGTTTTGGGAACAGTGACATTCATGTCATAAGAGGAGACACTGGCAATTGACATATGGAGGTTTTTGCTATGAGGATGTGTTACTCCAATACAGGTCGACTGTGAAAGGAGTTTATTAAAACTGATATTTATGATAACTTCCACATAAGGAGGAAGATAAGGACGCAAAACAAACATAGAACTTTCACCCAGGAAATAGCTGTTCACTTCCGGTTTGAAACAAGAAGTCAACTGTAGGTATTTTAAAGAGGCTCTGGGGAAATTATGTGTTGTTTTGGAAGACAGTTGTTTATGCTAGCAAACTCCAATTCTAAACTGATCTTGGCTATGGTTGCTCTTATTAATCAGAGCGGAGAGAGGCACGGACATGAGGCATTTGAGAACATGCATTAATACATATGCTTTGGACAATCATGGAAAAGAAAACTTAACACAACACAAAACAACTGAAAATGTTTTCCTAAACTTAACCAAGATATTTTCTTGCCCAAAACCCAACCAAACTGCAACCGTACTACAAATATCTGGTACGCCTAATGCTGGTACACTGCAATGGTCATGTTGTTTTGGGAACAGTGATGTTGTTTTTGGTAGCCACTAGCAATTAACCTATTCAGTCTTTAAGGTATTAAGTATTGTTGCCCTGTCCACATAAAGAACAAACTTCTTATTGCGTCAATACTGAATGTTGTTACAGTTGGAGTATGAAGGTAATTCCAAGGATACAGGGCTGGATTAATAGAGAGCAGCTCCCTGATACACTCTTCTCAGCTGGGTGGTAAATATCTGGTGGGTCACTCTGTTAATGTCACATGTTTTCACTGTTGTGTCTGATGTATGAATCCCCTCCATTAATATGTGTCAGAGCTGTCAATATGCCACTTCAGGATTAGGAAAAGGACTGTGGATCCCTGTATCATTACTTCAAAATGCCTGCTTCTACTGATGTCAGTATGATAACTCAATGATGACTGTCACTGCAGTGGGACACGCAGCCTCCTTCTAGAACCAGCCTCCTGCTGGTGCACCGATGTTCACGTTGTTGCGAACATGAGATGGAACGCAGCAGAAAATGGAAACAAATGAGAGTAATGCAGGGAGAATGGTTGATCTTTCACACGATCACACACTGTCAGAAACAGAAATGTGTCATACAGTATATAGTGTCATACATATGTAATGCTAGGATTTATGCTTTCAGTGGTGAGTATGTCCGTCTGTAGGCTAATTTGAAATTCAGCATGCCAGTGTTTAATCTGAGAAACCATTGGTGGTGACACCGCCCCTCGTCTACCAGGCATGAGAGGGCATCAGACTGCTGGATTACTTGTGACATTTTGAGGCTATTTTTTTTTCACAGTTCATAAGGTACCTAAATGAAGTTTCGACATTTGAAACCTGTAGCTTTAGTGAAATGCATGCTTTCGCTACATTGTGTTTGTGCAGTCACAGAGGAGTGCAGAGTCCACTGGTGCAGATAAAAGACAGAGAGTGAGAGATTAAATAACAGATACAAATTCCTCCAGTGAACGTTTCTTACAATGAGAGATCAGGGTAGAATGATAATGTGTTTGAAAGTTGTTTTCAGTGGTGCTGATTCAGAGGTCAGAGTTAAGTTCTGTAGAGGGAAAAGTGCTGTATAGTTATCCAAACTACTCACTGTGAAATGTATTTGGACAGAAGGGCATTGGGAGTCAGCTTTAGTAGGCAAACTGGCACAGTGTAAAAGTATTTATTGACAGTTCAGCTACAAGTCTCCAATGTGACTTGTAAGGCCAATGTCAGATCAGCCAATTCTCACCAGAACAAGGTCAGTTTAGGATAGGATTGAATAAGAGGCAAAAAAACATCCACTGCATAAAAAAGTGGGATTTTCGTCAGTAAGCAACACTGTAGATTGTCGTGGAAGTTCAGGTTTACGACTGCACACAGCAATTTGCAGGCAACACCGAAAACTGCCGTGAATTGTTGGAAATTGACGTGGGCCTTGCTTGGCAGTTGTCCCCCCATGACCCCCCTCCCCCTGATTCTAGGAGAGGCTTTAACATGTAAATGAAAATGCTGTAAACTATACAAATGCAAATCAGGGTAGCGAGGGGAGTTTTACCCCGGGTGATATTTTTCTAAAAGGTATTAACTTCATTTTAAGAAAATCTCTGGTATAAATAAATCAGGCTCAGTATAGCCTAATTATAGACTCTTAAATTTTAGCTTGAATTGATTTATTTAATGAAAGTATGCTAGATTAATTACTGTGTACGTCATTAGCAATGGCTACTGTTATGTAAAAAAGATACACAAAATTATTATGTTTTTCTCCACTGGGAACAAGTGAAAGATAAAATGCCATTTGCTAAGAAGTTAAAATTTGCATGAAATATTTTGAGATAGGTATGATATTAAAATGCATAAATAATTTCTGTTTAAAATGTGTGACTTTAAAATATAATTTCATGGGTTCTGAATGTTTTAAGAAGTTAAAAAAGTAATTCTTATTACGTGTGAAAGTTCATGATCGTTAAAATGAAACTCTCGCCTAAATGCAACCTAGGCTTTTTATGTGAAGGTAAATGAGTCAAACCTATGTGTAAAAGCATAATTACAACGAAAGAGGCACTTTTAAGATTGGCCGTATTTTCGTTTTCGGCACAAACTCATTTTCAATTATTTTCAATGGGAGTGCATGGGGCACTTTCACACTAGCATCAAAATCGATAATTTTACACACACTCATTACATAAAGAAGGCTATATGCAGATTGTGCACAGTTATCTTTAAAAAAAGTGCCTGAGTCAGAGCACGGCAGAGTGTCAATAGGTTTACACAAAGTATTATTTAGTGCTGTCCATTGATTTATAATTTACACATTATGTGCAATAAACTAACCCTAGCTTTAGATAGTTCTGAGTAACAAACTAATTTCCAACCAGTATTTTGAATCCCACACACAGTAAACTGCTAATTAATGCGCCACGGCAATGGTGTCCTCTGAAAGGTGAAACATCTGAACATTATGTCTTCAGATCAGATGTCAGATGTTAAATGTATCAGGTGTTTA
>OZ023178.1:16193437-16421256 GCA_963678695.2 Diplodus puntazzo
TTTAAGTCAATCACATGTTTCTCTGATGTGAAATTTTTCATGTTGTTTTTTAAAAGTTGCTTGTTTGCTGCTGTCTTGCTGCCAGGACTCCATTGTAAAATAGATTCTGAATGGGAATATTCCTGGTAAAATAAAAGCTAAATTACAATTAAAAACATAGTTTATTTCAACACAGATGTAAAATACATGTTTTTAAAAACAGGCCTCTTTATGCCTAATTTTCAAGTTGATTTACTGAAGCATTTTTTAACAATTACTGTAAATGCTTAAGTTGTGAAAGATGTGATGTTGACAGATTGAATTGACAGACCCCTGACATTGAATACAAATCAGATGAAGACCTTTGAGTAATACTGCATATATCAAAAACATGTTGTGTGTGTGTGTGTGTGTATATATATAGCAAAGGTTTTTGCACCTGTCTCAGTCCAATGGTTAATATTAAAAAAAAATGCAGATGGCTGTGCTCATCTTGTCCAAGCCAGATGTTTTCCTGCCAAATATTAAGTGCAACAGAAAGACACCAGCAGTTTGATAAACACAGGGCCATGAGACTCAGGCTTGTAACAATGCCAAAAGGAGTTTACAAGCAGCACATAATGCAATTGGCAAACGATAACAACTGGCGAGGTGTTCATGACATGAATGCAGAGACTCTGGCATCATCTAAATTCACTTATTAAAGGAAGGAGCAGAGCCCAAGCAGTCATTATCAGACCGTCTCCATCTTGTGATACAAACAGGTCTCGTCCTTGGTGAGTGTCAGCAGAAGGAGCTGGCTGTTGGTTCCTGATGTGGACTTCACAAAGCTTTAGAATCAAAGTAGATACCAGCAGTGAATTACTGCCATCCTCTGGAAAGAACATACTTGCACTGGTCTGATTTTGAACATCTGTTATGGTTGTACAAGAACCTGTTGTGTTATTTTGTTGTATTAATAACAGGGGACGTAAGTCACATAACAAGGACCTTTCAATCAGTGTCTCCCACAAAAGCAGAAACCAGTTTGAGTCCAATTACACAACATGGGTTTTCGCTGCAATTTTCCCTCATTGTATTGGTACAAGATGACAAACAATAATATTACAGTTTCAACCTTAACTTCTGGCTATGAGGACAATCATATCAAATATTATTTTTGAATGGAGACAGGTCATCCATGTACAGCAACACCCTGACAAGGCCTTGTGTAGTTAAGAAAGATTGTTTTAAGGTAAATATAGGTATGTTCTCGTTTTCCCTTTAATGCTTAAAGCAACATCTCACTCACTAGGAAAAACGTTTATTGATGGTGTAGCCCATAAAAAAAAACAAAAAAACATTTGTTTTCCTTTATCTTTCTATAATATAAATATATAAATATAAATATTAACAAGAGTAAAGTACGAAGAAAGAGATTTGAATTCCACAGAATTCTGTGTGCAGAGCCAGACTATTTTGAATGTATTTTACAAAGTATTTTATATGTACCCGAAGCCGGATATATTTTCTTCCTCTGTGCCATAGAGCTGTTGTTCATAAACCATTACAAACACACCACACTTCTGCACAGGGAGACATTACAACCTTCATTACAATGAACACACACGCCATAGTTTTGATTATATCTTAGATTTTGACTCAGTCCCACACACATCCTCCTGCTGCCCTAAATACTCACTAGAGCACCAAATGTAGATTAATCCACTGCTGAAAATAGTCCCCAATAAATTCAATTTTCCTCCTATTTGAGTAACTTTCTTGAAAACTACAGTGATTAGCTGTTTGAGCCTCTTCTTAAAAATCATTCCATTTTTCATCATGCATTCATCATGCATCATTCCCTCAGTTTGCCCTGAAATGGGAGAACTAGAGATTACAGTGTTGGACTTCCTGCTTTCAATGATGTAAAAATCGTCATTTTACGTCATTGAAAGCAGGAAGTCCTATATCTGTGTCGAGGTCGTAAGACTACAAACGCTTCGCTCATTTTTCCAAGGGTGGGGGCTCGAGGTGGGACCCACTCACGCTGCAGACCTTTCACAGACCAATGGGCGGGACTTCACTTGCAGAAACGAAAATACATAGCCGCCATCTTTGTTGGACGCTAAGCGAACAGACGCTGTAGAGCAGCCAGGTTTGACCCACGATGGCGGACGGTATGCAATATGATATTTCAGACAACGAAGAGAGTGATTTCGAGACCGTGATGCTCGAGTCAGATGTTCGCGGCTACCTGTACGAGCCACAATACAGCGACGAGCAGCTGAGGGAGATGGAGGTGGCAGGTCTTCTGCCTCGGCTGCGGCGGCTGCTGCAGCCGAGGCAGAAGACCTGCCTGTCCCGGACGAGGAGCCCGGACTGGCTCGAGCAGGGGCAGACCGGTGGTACCGGTGTTCTCGCTGTGCGCCTATGGACACCGAACTGGACTCTGTCTGCTGCAGTAAATTCCAGAGATGCCAGTTTCTTCGCGACGAAATATCTACAGCAGACGGAGATATGTGTGGTGTGCCGGATTAGTGGGAGTGGCTTGCAGAGCTGTGCATTGTGGTGCATTGTGGGAGTTGTTGTCTTTCATACAAATGCGCCCTAAAGTCACTTTCTGCCTTTTCTCAGTCAAATAAGCACAAAATTCAAAAATGATGTTACATTTTTACTACAAATATGACCCTCTTTCAATAAAGATCAATGTTCCCACCGGTGAAATGCTTCTTTAAAGGCCACCACATACCGCCTAGACTTAAACCAATAGCCAACTGCCTTTATCTGACCACTCTGTTGCCTCGTCGGACCCGTTCGACAGAAAAGTTGCATTGAACACAATCAGAATGGTCATACAGCTCACACACAACCAATCAGAGAATCCAATGGCTCAGACGGCTGACAGCCCACCTCCTCAGACTTCGCATGCTGAATCGGAGCAGACAATGTCCGCGCAGCTCCGAAAGCTTCCAACACAGCTGAACACACCGAACAGATTTGTTCCTGACCTCGTCCGAGTCTCCCCAAATGCTTCAGACATCCAACAGTTGGGCCGGTGTGTTCCTGCCTTAAAGCCCATCCTCATTAGCAAAACACATTGTTCGGTTATAAAGCCAGCTTATTACAGCTCATATTCAAGTTTTGTGTTAGGTGGCACCCTCTAGCACAGTGGTCCTCAATAGGTGGCCCCCAGGCACATCCAGCCCGCCGGCCTCCTATTTGTGGCCCCCGAACTGTTATTCCTTGGCTATGCGTTTTGGTTGGATCAGCATGCGTATACCGGTAATTGTTTCCATGCCAACGATACACAGACATCTGGATCAGTCACTGCTGCAAGCGCAATTTTTCACTTTCGTTTTTGGAGCAGTTCGCACCATACTTTGCAAACCCGCACCCACCCATACCCGCTATAATTAAAACCGCATCCTACCCTTTTTCCGACAGTAGCACAAATTACATTCTGCACCCGAGCCGACCCACTATAAATTGATACCGACGCTGACCCGCACCCTAAGGAAAATTAGACGGACGCAATTTTTAAAAATGAAAGTAAGCCAGCGTGGGGAATGGGAGTTCTGGGAGGGCGCAAGCACGCATGAATGAAATATAAATGCTTATCATTTTGAAATGCAGGAATATTTTTGTAGATGTGTCCCTAATAATGATTTGTTTTTGTTTTTTGCACATGACGCCTTGAAAATGGCAATCAAAAAACCTGACCGGCGCCCTCCAGGCGTCCGACCCGATCCGCACCCGTGTCCGATACAGTATATTATTTTTCACCCGTTTTATCCAAATTGTGCAGGTACCCGAACCCGTGCAGGACTCTGGTTCGCATATATCAAGCTGCAAGCAGGATTCTTGTATCATCTATGACACAACAACAAAAAGCAACATAGTACTCACTTAGAGCGGTGTGGATTTTGGGTAAGCACGAGAAGCCATTCTCAGACGTAGAAATAATAAAAGAATGCATGACTGAAGTGATGGACACAATGTTTGAAGGCAAACAAAAAGAGGAAATATTCAACTGTGTATTTTAATGTATGTCAAAATGGAAATGAAATTTTAATTTAGTTTGTATTTTTGTTGTTGTTTTGAAAGAAAATGACATTTTGTTTGAATATTACAGTATTATTGCATGTGGCCTGACCGACCTCAATACATGGACCTTTGAGTCATTGAAAAAAATCTTTGTGGCTGTTTAAGATTTGTATTTGAGTACCCCCGGTGTATAGTTAGTGTGTTCTGTAGTGTTTGGTTTAGTGTATTTAGTGTGTAGTGGAGTCGTTTTTTTGTTTTGTGAGTCAAAACAATGAGGAGACTGCTGAATGTGGAGCAGGCAGGAGAGCTGAGGAAGACGTGAGCCTGAGGCATTGCCTGCATTTAAATGTAAAAAGTTACATAAAACTTTGAAAATGTCTAAAACTTGTGCACAATTTTAGCAAACAACAATTTGTATTTGCATTCAAAGTAATAATTTGTATATTTTTTGTGATTTTAGGTCCATTGTGTTAATACAGTGTGTCAAAATGAAAAAACAACTGTTCAGTCACACATGTGGGGTTGTGCTGAAAATAATGACACCAAACAAGGCAAGGTAAATAGTTTTTAAGGTGAAATATAATGGTAAAATCAAAAGTAGTCAAAAACGGCCAATTATACCCCAGACTCCTAAGGGTTAACCAAATTGCAACTGTACAGCAATGGTCCAGTCTGCCTATCACCCGTACGCTACAATGGTCATGTTGTTTTCGGAAAAAGATATATGATATATGATATATTTTGTTTAGGGAGTCACTGGCAATCAACCTATTGAGTTGTTTTTAGTATGAGGATGTGTTGGTCAGAGTATCAAAATAGACTAACACATTGTTGGTGTCATTTCATGAGATCTGTTAACAAAAAGAAAAAAATATGTTCCACCTTTTCATTGCAGTTAGTTTTGCAGGTGACAGACATAAATGTTATCAACTGCAATTCATTCACATCAGGCAGCAAAACCTGAAATGGCTAAACTGCACCCCAGAGCAATGCAATAGGATGTGATCACTGTCAACAGACATGGATGACTGGAAGTCAAAGAGGTTCAATAGCCTCTCAGCACCTTAAGCTCTGGCCAGGCTCATGATACGATAACAAGGTATGCAGTGTTTAATTTACGCATCACGTGACCCTTGAGATGCCCCAGGCATGAGGCCATGCTGGCTCACCATGACTGGTGACAGCGGCTTGTGCGCATCCAGACACAACCTGGCACAACAGGACAGCAACAAGCTGCATCTGTGACGGGTGCCTGGAGGTGTGGGACATTGTCATAATGATGCAGCAAAAGCAAATGAAAAATGGAATGCATCTTCCTCGGTCTTTCTTTTCTCTCATCGAGACCAATGTTGCACACATGATTGACTCCCGAGTGAAAGATTTTCCGCACAAACTATCAGCTCAGACACAGGAACACCATGCATTTCACATTTGTATTACACTGCTACACACTGCTTGAGAGGTGTATTTTTTCCTCCTGAAGTAGAAAAGATGAGGACCTGCAGTGTTTGCCGTCCTGGAAATGCATTCCCCTCGGAAATCCCCAACATGAGACAAACAAACATCCTCCCCACGATACATTAGCTATTCATTCACATTTGCATGGTTATGTTGGATGCTGCCAAGGCTCACTCTCTGTGCAATGCTAATCAATTCCTGCAGCGGCTGGATAAGACCATTGCACCCTCCCTTTGAGCAAGAGCCAACACTAATATGAATGACTCATTTGCAATGTAAAACAAGATCAATTAGTAATCCAGCATGGAGGGTGCATGCAAACCACCCCTTAACCTAGAATATAAAACCTGTTTCTTGAAATGACGGGTTGTTGTGGTGTTTTATGTCTAAAAGGATTACACAGTTCTGCATGGGCTCCAGTGAATTGTCAGACTGTAAAGGAATGTGTTTCAAAATAAAAGAAATCTATTGCACAATTGACTCAAACAATCTTTTAGTCCCACTGCAGACCTTTCCTTTGGACACATTATTGAGGTCACGGCAATTGTTTCTGAGTTTGCTTGGCCTTTGCCCCTTCAGTCGAAATGAATCATAATATTGAAGTTTGTGTCAGTCATTCTTTATATCTTTCACTCTCTCTCTCTACTTTTCTACTGTCCTCCGAGTGTTGTCATCAAGGGAGGAGCAAAAAAAGATTACCATTTAATTCAAGATGCAGGGGTTGAGGACCTCATTTGGGGGATATTGCATCTCTTATCCCATATTGCAGCTGAGCAAGAAGCTTTTTCCTTTACCCCCTGATGTGGTGCTTACCAAAAAGCAAACATTGTGCCTACTCTTGAGTGTCAGAATTGTTTAATCATCTTGTTAAGGCACAAAAAGGATTTTGGTGTCCCAGGATCAAAGTGTGTGTCACTGGAGGGATTGGGAGTCATATCTGTAAGCTGCGCAGATACTCCAGAGAGGTCTGGGTTAAGACTTTAATGGAAGTGCTGCTAAGTAAAGGGTGAAAATTTTCCTCCTGCTCTGATTTAATTCTTCCCATTCCATTCTGGTCCACTGACTTTTGTATTTGCCCACCCATCCATCTTGATACTTTCACCTCTGATCGTCTCATTTCTTGTCCACTTAAGAACTTCCACCTGAAGATTCCTGGAGCCTCATTTAAAAAATGGATTTACAACTAATTTTGATCAATTTTGTTTGTAAGTATCACTTAAAGCAGCTGTAAGTGATATATTTTCATTAAAAAGAGTGCATGACACAAACTTCTCTCCTTCACCCGTTGAGTGTCTGTCCTACGTTGCTCTTTGGAGCCATTTGTGTTACATTACTCGGTTCATAAAAATAAGTTGCTTAAAGTGAAACTCTCGCCAAAATGCAACCTAGGCTTTTTTTGTGAATGTATATGAGTCAAACCTTTGTGTAAAAGCATAATTACGACGAAAGAGGCACTTTTAAGATTGACCGTATTTTTCCTTTTCGGCTCAAACTCATTTTCAATGGGAGTGCATGCAGCACTTTTACGCTAGCATTAAAATCGCTATTTTTAAAACTCTAAGAAGGCTCTACACAACATGAAACTTTGCTCATAGTATCACCAAGGTCTCTACACATAGCTCAACTGAACCACATACACTCTACCCAGACGTGTCGATCATGGGAGTAACCACGCATTCTTTGGGGGGGTCTTGTCTCCCACAATATTGAGAAAATGGCAATCTGTTCCCCCCAATATACAGTAGAAAATATGTTAACTAGAACTGCAAGCAGTTACGAACGGGGGCCAAGCCCCCCCGCGCACCACAGAGCCCATGGAAGTTGGCCCCAAAGGATGACAGGCTCAGGGCAAAAGTGAGAAGACAGGCCAACGTCTGAGCCGTGGTATTCGCTGTAATGGGAAGTGCACTGGAAGTGCAAAAGGCTGAATGTTTGCCGATTTGGATTTGTTGTACAAAATCACACCCACTTTGTTCTTTAACCTCTCTGTACCCACCCGCCCGCCGGCGGGCTATTTCAGATAAATGACTGTATGTCTACACTACGCAGTGACATATCCCGCTTCAGCTTTCATCAATACAGACATACTATACGTTGTTAGAAAGGGTAGAATCTCTGCAAATTATTCATCCAGTTGATTTTGCAAAAATCATGAGCACCAAACCATAAATCATTGATATTTACCAGCATGGTAAACGTGGGACATAAGAAAATAACGGCGCCTCCCTACCTTTGGCGCAGTCATACAGCCGTAATATGTGTCCATCAGTGTTGGGTATAGTTACTTTGGAAAGTAGTTAATTAGGTTACAACGTTACCATCAATTAAAAGTAATCAGTTACGTTACAGCGTTACCTATGAATAAAAGTAACGCGTTAGAGTACTCGTGCATTACCAAAAATTAAAAGCTGTTTGCAGCGCCTCGCACATGCTGCAACTTAACTGACACACACACAGCCTCCTTTAAATGCACCGAGAAGTCGTGACAATGATGAATAACGTCAGTCATCCAACCAAATTAACTATGCAGGATAACAATAACAGGAAAGACAGACAGCAATACGCCACATAGCGTTTTGTTAATTTATTATTTATTTATTTTTTGCGGTCGACAGAAGTTTTTCACCAACGCAAAGTGTGCATTTTACCGTTATGTTGTTCTTGTCCTTTTCGCTGGTGAATTGAAAACAATGTGCGTACTTCCACAATGCAAAAGCTGTCCTCTCTGCCATCTTGCCGGGGGTTCGAAAACACTCTCACTCACACACACACACACACAGGTCACGTAGGTCAGCAGCAGGGCACAGACGCATCACAGCACTGCGCCTCCGCTAACACATCCGCAGGTGGCACAGTACTGTCTGACAAAAAGCAGGCTGCAGTCGAGATTTTCCTTTCCTTATCCGGAGAAATTCTTAAAATAACGGATTGCTTTTTTAAAAAATCAACGATGTTACTGATTGCTTGACGCACGAAACTAACGCGTTGCGTTACATGTTATACGAAAAAAGTAATTAGAGTACCCACAACACTGGTGTCCATTCCTCAATTATTTATATTTCAGTTGTCCGCAAGAATCCACTGATCAAAAGCATCGAAATGGTTTTTCACAAAAGTATTCCAGCTTGTGAATATCATCCTGTAAAGTCCATTTGTTTACCATCTACCAACTTTGTTCGGCAAATAGAATCCATACTTTCCCGGCCGCAATCGGAATGTTGTCTAGTTCCTGTATGGTGTTGTTGGGTATGCTTGTTTTCATCACTTCGCTGGCTACAAAATAAAAGTGTCCCCATCTTTTTCTGTTCAGTTTTCACCCCAGCACAGCCCGTGAAGTAGATCGAGCGCTGCCTGTTTGAAGGACCAATAGGCTTTGTTTACCGTTTTTTGCTGCCTTAGTATAGGGACAGCGTATTGGCTATCGACATGTCAATCACTCAGGCTTCTAGCCAATTATTTTACCTTTCCAACGAGGGTAGGCGTGCCCATGTCAGTTATGTATGAACCGAGGGGTTTCGCTGCGTCTGCAAGCTAACACGCTCACTTTACGCAACAGCTAGCTAGCTAGCTACTCAACTACTCAACTAAAGTTATGTAATCCTTGTCATTTTATTCTATAATGTAATTCATTTTGAGCCTCTAATTCCCTTTTATTTAGATTTTTTTTATCAAGCTTGTAAGCAAATTGAACTAGATCTTTTTTCACTGACCAGACACTGGGAATATTCCCCCAATTCAATTATTCTGTTTATGTACAGTTATTTTCCTGATGTTTTTTGTGTAATATGTAATATCATATATCTGTGTTTATTTGTTTCCTATGTAAATAACACCCCATTGAATTGCATTTATATATTTTTTCATTATATTTGGTAACATTTGTGCAATGCATTGTGTTTTGTAGGTCACAGGTGGATTGGGAGCCTCAAAGTAAGACAGTCAGATGCCCAGCCCTCTCTCCTGCTGAAGGCGGTCGTCAGAAGCGCCAACGATCCTCTTCTGCATCCACCAGTACCTGTACCGGCAGTGTCAGAGGGAGTCAATGACGCAGAAAGAGTTTCATCAGGCCCTTATTGAGGAGCTTGTGGACCAAGGACCTGCATCAACATCCCAGCCATCCACCTCATATATCACTGCACCCCCAAACCCAGCAGCATCCCACAAGCTGCATTATTTCACAGAGGAACAAAATGTGGCTAAGCGGGATGCAGGCAGTGTCGGCAGACGGCTCTGCACACTCTGCCACAAAAAGACACCAGTTGGCTGTTCAACGTGTGATGTTCCCTTGTGTTTTGTTGCCACAAGGGACTGTTTCAATGAATGTTTCAAAATGTCCACTGCGCATCACAGCACACGTTTTATGTTTATATTTACAGTACAGTTGTATATACGTCATTTTTGTAGACAAGTTTTCTTATACATTTCCATTACTTAGATAATAAAGATAATTATATTATTATATTATATTATATTATATAAAGATAATAAAATCCTTGTTTGAAATTCAATTCAGTATAGTCTGTCATTTTTGTATAATGCTTACTATTGTTTAGTGTCTTGTCACATGACGATATCTCAATATGGCCACCCAGAAGTGTGTGGAAACCCCTCCAACCACCCATCAAATGAATGTGTGAAAAAATTATGTTTTGAATCATGGAGAAAGGTTTTATAGTCACCAAAATGCTTCAGTAATGTTTCCAGTGTCACAGAAGTGAGTAAAAGCATTTGGCACAATTTGGCCATCTGGAGACGTTTTGGAGAGGTTCGTGGACGCCAGTGACACCACAAACTAAAAACTCCATAACTCCCATAAGGTTAGGCCTAGAAGTCTAAAATTTCATGTAGTGTGTAGTTGTAGTAGTTGACAAGATGTAGAAGGTATGTGGTATATTGCCATATGCCTTACATAAAGCACATCATAGTTATTGTTATTCAAATATGACCTATTATTTTCGAAGACAAAAAACATTTTTTAGAGCCACATTTGAACTGATGTCATTTAGGTTGTGTGTATGGTCCCATTTCCAGAAACTAGAGGTTGTCAGCTTTCAAATGAAGTATCATACATCCATGTAGGACTTGTAGTTATTGTGTTATAAGCTTTTCCATTTGGGTATGCTAAATAGACGAAAATTACCGAAAATAGGTGAGTGTGAACAGGTTAAAATGTGGAAGTTGAAGGCAAAAAACGTATTTACATCCGTTATAGTGCCATCTATAGGCCAATGTGCACCAAATGTGGCACAGAGCCTCTAAATGACTTCAGGAACACTTGACTTAAGTTTGATGTTGAAAGCATTTAGTTTGACCGAAATATGAAAAAATATGTGTTTTTTAGCTAACAAAAATGATTGTTTGGTTATAACTAGCAGATTTTTTGGAGTGCCGAAATTCTTTTGATAACTTTTTATTAGACACATCTGGAGATTCTATGTGCAAAGTTTTAGGAAGATGGCACTTAAATTGTAGGAGGAGTTCGAAAAAGTAGGTTTTGCATATGTGGCGATTTAGCGAAGGAAATGTGCAGCAGAAGTGGCAGTGTCCTATGTCAGAAAACCCAGCTCTCTTCAGGGAACATATGGATATAAGGTTTTGATTTTTGGGATGGAAGAACTATTTCCTATTCTATCTGTACCATATAAATTTCAAAGCTCTCAGCATAATAGTTTGGCTGAAATTAATGTTTGTTGTTTATCTTGTAATAAGCCACGCCCACATTGACCAGTCATGACCACCTTCAATATATGGCCTCAGGATTGGCCCTACATCATACCGACCAAATTTCGTAAAAATCGGTGTAGCTGTTCAAGAGATATAAACTTCCCATCTTTTTAGCGCCCCCTAACGGCCAAACTTCGCCAAATTCGGCTCATCCCTTCCCAGTGTCAGGGCAAGCAAGGATCTCACATTTGGTGTTAATAGCATTTAATTTGACCGAGATATCAAACAGTTTACATTTTTATAGCTAGTTACAGAAATTTGTTCGTTAATAATTTCCACATTTTTTGACCAAGCAAAATTCTTTGATAACTTTAGATCAGGTACAGCTGAAGAATGTACGTGCTAAGTTTCACACAGATCGAACAAAATCCCAAGGAGGTGTTCGAAAAAGTAGATTTTCCAGTTTTTGCGATTTTGCGAGAAAACTGTATGTACTGTATGTACTACCTTATATAGTTTTTTGTGTCTGAGATATTCGCAGGAGTCTGGACCAACCCTCCAAATTGCACTGCCCTCCCTTGCACGGTTTAGCCTGCAGCACCACTTTTAGCTGGAGAAAAATAAAAATAAAAATCTTTACAATTACAATAGGGTTCCTAGCACCACTGGTCCTAGGAAATGCATATGCTTGCATATGCGTGGGCTTGGCCCCCTAAATATGCACTCTTTTATAAACCTTGTCAACAGATTTGTCTCGTTATTTCTTATTTACTTTCAATGTATTTCCGTTTTTAAGGAAAACATAAGTGTGTGAACCCCCTCCCTCCCAATTGTAAACTTAGTTGTGCCCATCCAGTGGCGTCGCACCCGTGTGGGACTTTTTTACAACTAGGTCATTGGGGATAGGTTGCATCACCCCCACTTTTACAACAAGGTGATTTCATCCCCCCCACTTTTTCCTAAGGTATTAAACCCTTTGCCCGCCCTCACGGTGTAACAGCATACTGAAATGAAGCGCACCTCAGTACGCTGAGTAGCTCCCCCATACATGAAAACCCATTGGTCAAGTTAGAGTGATTGACAGCCATCAAGCCAATCACAGCCATTTGACCAAACCCACTACTTCCGGCCGCCCGGGAAAGTAAACAATTACATGCCAACACGGAGCTGCCATCACTCGCTGCTGCAGACAGCGAACAGAGTAGAGGTATGAAACGGTTGTTTAACTGGTTAATAATGTAGAATTTTGTCTGTAAATAACTCTGTCTTGCTTTGTGGCATGTTAGCTAATATTAAGCAAGCCAGGGGCAAAAAATTAGGCCAAGCCAGGTAAACCAGGTAAAGTTGGTAACTGATTTTCTAGAAACATCCACTGATTTTGATATTATTCAACATGATCATTATTCTTTTTGTTAGGAATGTCAGAAAGAAGAGGCAGCAGAAGATTGACTTCTTTTTCAAGTCAAATGTAAGTGGAGTTATGTGACAGGAGTACGTTTATATTCTTGCATTAATGCCATGTAGGTGTTCATTTACGTAATTTAAAGCTATTTGTTGGAGCTTAAAACCTTCTTTTCAATGAAGAAAATCTCCTCCATCAACTCATCCCTGTTACTGCTCTCATTTATTACACATACAGCTCCTCCAGGTAATGTCCAGATAAGTTCAGAATAGCAGTGCATGTGTGAAAGGGGCTACACTACTGTCCATTGTACACTGTTATTTATGCACTTACTATATAGCTAAAGCAAATAAACTAGTAACACAAGCAATGTATCAAATTAAAATGATCATCAAGGTCAGTCATTGTTCTTCTGGTAAAATAATGGTATCTGGTCACAATGCCGGCAGCACAGAGACACAGGGAGAGGGAGAGGCACGGTGAAAGCAGTGGCCAGGCAGGGACATGCTCTGGGGATACAGATGATCAGGTGAGAAATTTGAATGAGAACTTAAACAGCTTGATAACATTAGTTTTAACCTAGGCCTACATGCCAGCAGTAAATAAAACTAGTAACATTGGGCCTGATACTGGCATATAGGTGAGATATAGAGAAAAACTTTGAGATAAAAACATTGATTTTCACTTAATGGGAATTTAAAGAAAGGCTTTATCTTGATTCTGTAGGAATCCATGCAATTTCACAGAATATTCCTTTACATGTGAATTCAAATGGTCAATGTTGTCCTCAAAACTTCTCAATGTGTGAATTTTCATATACAAAATATAATAGAATTGTGGCAAATGTACTTTAAAAAAAGAAAATTCAGGAAAATGGCTCTCATTTGGACCCCCCCAATATCTATACCATGGTTACGCCCATGGTGTCGATCCCCGAGTGTGTCTGGGCTGCCATGATGATGGCTAGAGGAAAAAGCTTCTGCTAACATGAGTTGTTCAAAAACTTTCTTTTTAGTAAACTCTGTGTACACAAACAATGTTCTCAATGCTTGTGTTAATGTGTAGAGACCCTGGTGATATTACGAGCAAAGTTTCATGTTGTGCCGAGCCTTTTTAGTGTTTTAAAAATAGCCATTTTGATGCTAGTGTAAAAGTGCCCCATGCACTCCCACTGAAAATGAGTTTGAGCTGAAAACAAAAATACGGTACATCTTAAAATTGCCTCTTTCGTCTTAATCATGCTTTTACACGAAAGTTTGACTCACATACATTCACGAAAAAAGCCTAGGTTGCATTTTGGCGAGAGTTTCACTTTAAAAGATTTTTTGCTTCATGAACAAGCAAACTCAACAGGATGTCACTGCTACATAACAAACTTACACTCACTGAACATTACCTGCAATGCTACATTGTCACCATGGTTATACACTCAGTTCTTGATGTGAGCATGTTAAGAGTGTGATGAGTGCGCAAGTCACACTGATGGTTCACAAGTCAGACGAAACATCAAAAATGCTACAGTGATCACAAAAAAACACATTTTATGTTGTTGTGGACTTAAATTCTTAATTTATGTGTGCAGGGGCCTCATCTGTTAAAAAAAATATATAAAAATGTTTGATTTACACTGAACTTAAAGATAATTTCCAACTGTGTGCTTAAATTTGATTTATAAAAATGCATAACATGCAAAACATAAAAAAAACTTTGCTTTCGTAGGTTCTTGGAGTCTCATTCATAACTTGTGCACCTGCTTTGTGATTCTTCTTGTATAATGCAGGTTGAATCAGGAATAGTCATGGACCGAAAGAGAAAATCAACCTTACTGGAAGATGAGATCACAGCGATAAGAAGAAAGACAGGCAACATGTATTATTCAGTGTCAAGTCACTTCGAGACTTAACTAGAGATAAGATAATTTCCATGTTAAAGTAAGGTTTCATAAACAACTACTAACACCTGATTTTTGCTTAAGTCATACTTCAAATCAAAACTGATGGTAAGTCCATTTGTTAAATGAGGCCCCTTACTTTGATGTAAAATTAATATTTCTCTGGGCAAAGTCTTGGTTGCAGTTTGGGCCCCATTTCTAATATCGGCCACAGCTCTGTCTATCCGCCCCATCTGGTCCCCCCCCCCGAAAAAAAGTTGCCTGAAAAAGCCTGATTTTTTCTTTCGGTTCATGGATACTCCTTATCAAACCCTCATTTATGCTGCATTAAATAAAGGGGTAGATAAGGAAAGTGGTGTCAATTTAAGTTGATTTGAGTTTATAGCTCACATGTGTGTAAATTACAAATGGTATTCTTAGAAACAGTTTGAGCAGTAAAGATTTTTTTTTTATTCCCAGCATCTTTTATAGATCGAATGTAAGCACACCAACTGAGTATAATTCTAACAATATTTTTATCAATGAGGCCCCAGGTCTGCATACTCAACAGGTTCTCAATCCCAGCTCGTCAAATATGGCAACTTGATCAGTGGCCTTAGGCGTAAGCAAACTATGATGCTCTACCTACCTTTCTAGTGACAGTTTTGCAATAACACATAATATGTGACATCTGGTTCACAGATTACTACATTACATGACTTGGACTGTTATTAAAGTTGTCAGACTGTTGCCGTTGGTAAGGTTTAGGCACCAAAAACAGCTTGATTAGGTTTAGAAAAAGGTAATTCTTTGGGTTCAATTAACTACAGTCTGTAACTTTATGTAGGTGATGCTTTATGTACTTTATGTACAAGTAACATAATTTACGTTACCTTAAATTTCTCTTGAGTCTTGGTTATAAGTGGGACACAAACCTGATTCTTGGGAAGAAAAGTCCACTGCATGACCCATCCAACCACCCTGACCATGTTATGATTTGTACTAAATCTGGACCCAAATGCACAACTCAGACACCAGGTTAACAGTGAATAACAAGTCTTTTAATGGTCACAAGTGCAAAAACAAGTGCAGGGGGGAAGGGTGGTGCGTTGTCCCGGGATCCAAACTTGGCTTGTGAAGTCACCAGTGAGGGTGAGGGTGTCGTGATGCGGCGTCCGCTGCAGGGTGATGGCAGTGCTGCAGCAGGGTGCAGTAAGGTCCGTCTCTCCTCTATTAGCTTCTCAAGTTAATCAGCAGGATACAAAGGCAAAAAAAAGAGGAGCCAGGATGCAAACAACCACATAGACTGATGAAACAATCTGGTGACGAGCAGGAGGGAATCCAGAGGCTTTATAGGAGGTTGATTACTGGAGTGGATTCACCTGGCGCTGCATGTGGAAAGAGACCACGCCCACATGCACACGCACAGAACCGACAGGGGGAGAGACACAGGAGGAATAATACAGACAGGGAAATACAAAACACACACACAAGGGAGAAGGCAGGGCTTCTATGATGAGATCATGACCGACCAACCCCATCCAATCTGAACCAACCCCTTGACTTAGAGTTTTTCTCAGTCTTCATATTACTGTGCTAGATGGGTACTTCAAGAACTGATGCTAGGGGGGTAACTACAGTCTCAAATTTAGAGGCATCGGGCCAATGACCAGGCTGCTGTATTTGACATGTTTGGAGTGAGGGTGGGCAGGTGTATTCCAGGGTAATTCCAACTATTTATAGGGTTTGCATCAGGATGGAAACCGAAGTTCAAAATTCATGTCTGCCTGGTAGTTATGCAGATACCCAAATCCCTGATTTTTCCTGTTTCGTTTTGTATGTCGTCGTATGCTTTAGGCATTACACTCAATGCAAGCTCAAAAAGGTGAACATTTCACACTGATTTTACATACATTTTTTTTTTTTCACATTTTCTGTTCTACACATCATAAGTGGATTACAGCATAGCTCGCCGCCCAGGAGCGCTGCTGAGAAGGAATGCCAAATCAGCACAGGTCTGCTGAACATAAGAGGTAGGGAGCCTTCCTTGTCTCCTTATCAGCCAACTGAACAATCGCTTCCCACCAAATCCTCCAGGACATGCATTTGTTGAGAAGCAACTGGCTCTCAATATGTACGAACACCAGCCTCCCTCAAGGTGCCACAGCAGTGTAACGCTTCCTATTAACCACCCAGATTGTTGTCATGAGTGTATACTATTATGTGAGTCTCATTAGCTGTTTTATGAGGGCGATGTGCTCTATATTGCAAAGAACAGAACAGAACAGTATCATTTGTGGGCTGTGAGTCGATACATAATGGACTTTAAAGATGCATTAAAGAACATTAACTCTCATGGTTGCTTTTCTCTGTGCATGTATTAGGTTGCATCTCTGTGATTGCATAAAGTAAAGGTGTGTGTGTGTGTGTGTGTGTGTGTGTGTGTGTGTGTTTGTGAGAAGCCTGATAGAGGGTGAGGCAGCAGCAGAGCTGAGGTGAGAAGCTGTGCATCCTAATACGCTCAGGTGAGCGTGTGATAGAGCGGTAACACTCTGAGTGCTCTCACCTTCGCTCAGCTGAACATGAAATGAAAATGCAGTAACATGCTGCCGAGGTACATTTGAAGGGAAGGCAGTGCAATCTTTGCATCAGCACTGCATCACATTATGGATTGTAAAGCACTGCAGGCAGCGTTTTGTTTCCAGCATAGCAATGACTATGAATTTTGGTTCATCTTGTTTTATTGAGCTATTTGCACTGAAAGCTCATCACTGAAATCACTTGATCATATCTGCTTTATAGGTTACCGAAAAAGAGCTCATTTGCATGGGTGTGTTCACACAGTTTGCATTCCAGGAAATCATATGCTCAATTTAGTATAATAGAGCAGTGTCCTGATGGGATAGCTGAGGCGATCATGTGACTGCAGTTAGTAGTAATACTTGTACTCTTGTGAAGCATTCTGACAGGATATGAATCTTTGGAAACCCTTTATTAACAGCTACTGAAATTTTATGGTATGTAAGTGGTGATTACCAAGCAACATATTTGGAATTACCACAATAATTACTTAAGAATGTAAAGCAGTCAATAAACAGCTGGAAATGTATAACTGGTCTCTGCAGCTTAGTATAACATTTTGTTGACCATTTATATTTCCACCAACAATCAACCATCAGGCTCTCTCTCCCTCCCTCTCTCTCTCTCTCTGTCACACACACACACACACACACACACACATTTATATGCAGGTACTTAAATGATTGTAAATATGAACTTCTTCCTTTTATTAATTTATTTGCTAAATTACTGTTGTCTCAAAATATAAAGAGTAGCATCTAACTTGTTTGGTCTTAAGAAATTATTACTATTATTAGGCCGCATTAGGCAATTAAAGAATTCAATTTGAAAGATTGGTAACTTAATTATCGATACATTCTTAAGAAAATGTTGAACATGTTAAAGGTTAAAGAATGTACTTGTTGTGTATGTATTTGTTGTGTGTGTGAAGCTAAGGAACAAGTATTCTAACTGTTTTCATTATGCAATCTTGTTTTGTGTCGATTAAATTATACTATTAAATAAGAGCAGTGTTTGTATAAGAGATAGATTAAAAGCTTCAACTTTGATGGTACACACTACTTGAATGCCACACTAAACTGATATGTTCAATTATTAATCCCAGATTGGTATTTGATCTTAGTCATGGGGCTCTGCAACCATGGATGAGGCCTTCTAGTGGGCAGCCTATCATAGATGGAGAGAAAGAGAGAATCAGTCCATAAAGGGCCCCCTCCCCTTTGAGAAACCTCTTGTAAGCTCTTCCCTATTGAAGTGAGCAGAGGAACCCTGCTGCGAAGTTATCACATAAGTGTCACAAATGCTAACATGGTTGGATTTGTGGCACTCCACCATGTCAACGCAGCACAATGACAGGAGATTCAAAAGCTTGTTCATATCCAGCCAACTCAGAAGCACTGTACTTATTTATTACCATTTAAACATAGTCAAAAGCGATATGCACAGTTTTCTTGGGCCCCTTTGATATTTGCATTTCAAAAGCCAGCCGAACGTGTGGCAGGAAGCAGAATATCAGCTACAATCAGTGGTGTTAATATATGGAAATGTGGCCCAACTCAGAGGAGCATTTTGTTTGCTGCACAAACACTGCTGACTAATCAAAATTCAAAACGTAAAAGCAATTTCCCTCTCTTGTTTCTGTGTCCTATTTTTTCAGAGCTGTTGTAAATGAGAGAATGGAAATGACAATCTGGATTGCACCTAGAGGGGAAGTCACACCACATAAACGGCTGCTTATCATCAGGAGGAAGTGCTGAGGCGGAGCTGGGAGCAACATGGACGCCCTGGCAATGAGCTGCTGTCTTGGTCATCCTAGTGTGGCCAGTGAGCCCCTTCTACTGCTGGCCCTATGCCTCCAGCAACAGCAAATCAGACATGAAAGGCTCCTGCTCACTGTGCTGGCAGGGTGATCGAAGATGTATGAAGAATCCAGTGAGATGGTTGAGTGAGTTTGCTGGAAAGACTACAAACTGTTGTGAAATGGCTTGCTTGGGTTGCTTGGATGTTTCACTGAAGGTATGTTTGCATGTGAAGTTTCTTGTGTGCCACACTGTGAACCTGTTTTAGGTAATGGCATCATGCTTGGAATTAGCTACTAACTGTGGCAATAGTCTGTGGTCTGGTGGTGAAATTGCTAATCGGAAATCTAGCGTCCTCCCGTAATAATAAAAATGTGTGGCCATTTATTAGGTGTGATAACAGATATGATAATAAACATATCTAAATTCACACTAAAGCCCACTCCAGCCAGTGTTTCAGTCTGTTTAACATTCTTTCTCAAACAGAAAATGGGGCTGTGGTTAATAATCATATGCAATTCATTACAATCGCAACCAGACTGCCATTCTAGCAAGATCAACAATATTAGCATGAACAGCGATAGCACGGATATCTGCATGAATAGTGATAGCATGGATATTTGCATGGATGGCAATAGCATTAATATTAGCATGAATAGCGATTGTTGTCGCTTTAACATCAGGTCTTTTGGGGTAGGCACCGTCGCTCTGTCTTTCGCTCAGCCTAGAACATACTACGCACTGCCCGATTCCTTGAAAGAACTATGAACTAAAAATACATAAATTGGAAAGTAAAAAAATATTCTGTTATACACTACAAATGACACTCAGAAGCAACAGCCTATTTAGAATGTAGATACTACTGAGTTGTTAAACTCATCAGCATGATCACTTGGTACAGATTCATCATTCAGGTGGTAAAACATGCTCATATATGAATTTTTCTTTTTTGATAATTTCTACATTTTCCTTTCCTAGCGGGCCATTTTATGCTGATCAAATGGTTCCAGTTTAATGTCTGGTTATTAATGGACAAATTAATAAAAACCCTGTACTGCTGCTTTACAGTTATTAAGTCAGAATTTAAAAAAAATAATTATCGTAGTGTGAAAATTTAGCTTAAGCTTTAGTGAATCAACACCCTTGAAGAAGTGTGTCATAGGATTAAGGTGATTAAAAAATAATCATATGTTTAGAGAATTTGCCTTTCTTTCTCTTTATAGAGACTGGACTTTCTCCATTCCATTAGCTCAGAGAAACCTGTGCTGTGGCATGACGAATGCTGACTAGTGTGATTTACCAACTCGACCGTTCGGATCATCTATCTTTTATGCTGGTGCCTGCTTACAAACCACTACTGAAGTAAAGCAGGCAAGTGAACAAAGAAATCAGTACCTGGCCTGAGGAGAAGACAGCATCCTCCCAGGGAGATCGGATAGACATTGAAGAGTTTGCTGAGGCAGTAACCAGCTATATTGCAAAGTGCACAGAGGATGTCACTGTAATTAAGACCATCACAGCACATGGCAACCGAAAACCCTGGATGACGACAGCGGTGCGCTTGCTGCTGACAGCACGAGATGCAGCCTTCAGGGTGGGAAATATGACTGCTCACTGCTCAACCAGGTCTCTGCTCTCAAAAGGAATCAAGGCTGCAAAAGGCACCTATGCAGAGAAAATCCAGGGACACCTCTGCGACACAGGAAACACCTTGCAGATGTGGCAGGGAGTCCAAGCGCTGACGGATTACAAGTCCAGACAGGGGGTCACTGACGATGATGCTTCTCTTCCAGACAGGCTCAACAACTTCTTTGCATGCTTTGAAGCACCAAACCTGACAACCAGAGGGAGGGCTGGTCCTTCTCCACCATCTATCAGGCCAGCCCTCACCATCAACGCAGCTTACACATGCAGGACCCTAACCAGGGTCAACCCACGGAAAGCGGGAGGCCCGGATGACATCTCAGGATGTGTGCCCAAAACCTGTGCTGGTGAGCTAGCAGATGTCCTGACTGACATCTTCAACATCTGCCTCAGTCAGGCCATCGTCCCCAGATGCTTCAAAACATCCACTATAATATAAGTAGCAAAGAACTCAGTTGTATCATGTCTGAACGACTAACGCCCCGTCGCACTGACGCCAATTGCGATGAAGTGTTTTGAGCAGCTTGTCAAACCACAAATCACAGCCAGCCTCCCTGCATCACATGACCCACACCAGTTTACTTATTGTCCCAACTGCTCTACAGAGGATGCAATATCCACCACATTGCACTCAGTCATCACTCATCTGAACCAGAAAGACACCTACGCCAGAATCCTGTACATTGATTTCAGCTCAGCATTTAACACCATCATCCCCCAGAGACTAATGGAGAAACCCCTCCTACTTGGCCTGAGCACCGCCACGTCTCTGGATCTGGGACTTTCTGACGGAGAGACCTCAGTCTGTCTGTGTCAGAAATAACACCTCCCAACTCCATCACGCTGAGCTCTGGATCTCCTCAAGGCTGTGTACTCAGTCCATTGTTGTTTACACACAACTGTACATCCAGACACGAGGGGAACCAGATCATCAAGTTCACGGATGACACCACAGTGGTGGGACTCATTCATAAAAATTAGCAATCTATGTACAGAGAAGAAGTTAAACACCTTGAGGATTGGTGCAGAGAAAATAATCTAGTGCTCAATGCGGACAAAATGAAGGAGATGATTATTGACTTCCGGAGGTCACAGCCCGAGCACGCTCCTCTCAGGGACCACGACACGGGCCCAGCAGAGACTGTACTTCCTGAGAAAGCTGAAACAAGCCTCTCTACCCATCAGCATCCTCAGGACTTTCGATAATGGTGTGGTGGAGAGCATTCTGACGTATTGTATCTTGATGTGGTACTTCAGCTGCAGTATGTCAGACAAAAAAGCCCTGCACAGAATTATTAGAGGAGTTGAGAGGGTCATCAGAGTTTCCTTCCACTCTGTCCAAGAACTCTTCCTAAGCCGCTGCAGGAGCAGGGCACTGAACATCATCAGGGACGCCTCCCACCCTCTCCACACATTCTTCGTACTGCTCAGGAAAAGGGTTCCGGAGTCAAAAAGGCCGAAATAACAGACTAATCAACAGCTTCCTTTGTGAGAAAGCCCTACAGAGCAGGGCCCAATAGCACCCTCTACTGGTGCAAACTAAGACAGCAAGCAGTATACATTACGTATATAATTACGTTATATAACCAGAGGGAGGAGCAGGACAAGTCAGTGAGCAGACCAAGCTGCATGGACTTTCTGTGTGTTCTCCCTTGTTATGTGTGCGTTCTTGAGGATATGTAGGGGTTTCTGTTTGTAGTTATAGGTAATGTGTTCATTATTGCAGTTTGTGTTATTTTACATTGAAATATGATGTGTGTGTTTGAGTTAGCTCAGTGGCTTGTGTCTCAGCAATAGTTAGCTGCCCTTTGTTAGCACTGCAGCTACATTTGGTTTGTGACCATGTGTATTGTTAATTGAGTTTATTTCCTTTCTTTATTTTCAGACCAGACACACACACCCACAGACAAAAGGATGTACATTGTACAGTAATGTAAAGTCCAACTACTTAATTAAAGAAGTCAAATCCCTCTCTCTCTCCAAGTTCCTTGATTCTCTGACCGGAATCATAGTCCAGCAAAATCCAGCAATCCTTTCACAGAGGCTCGCCCTCAAACATCCTTCTACAAGCTGTTAGATCGCTGAACTGCTGATCTGGAGCACGCACACTGATGCACTTCATGAGCCATAGTTTTAGTTCTAAATTATTATATTTATATATTGTGTGTGTTTATTATGTTTGTGTATTGATCCCAGAGAATTAAAATCTTATTTTTGCTGCTCTACTTTTGTTGATACAGCTAAAGCTTTGATGTTGATTGATTGATTGATCAATTTAGGTTTCACAACCTGAGAAAAGAAGCTGATCTGCGGTCAAAACTTTGTTTTATCATCATCATCTTTTGTCCAAAAGGGCTTCCAGAATTAACATAAAATGAAAGTTCCTTTTCGTAGCTTTATTGATTGACAATTTATATAAATTATTGTATTTATGTCTGTGTCAACACCACTCATTTAGCCTCTGTTTCAACTCTGTAGCTTCTGTCTGAAGTTGACCAGTTGACCTGTGTGCATGTTTGCTTGCCAGGCTGCTGCCAAACCGCCACATGCCAAATCCCAATGGCCCCCCAAAGGATCTCCCTGAACCTTCACGGATATAGCTCACTCCATAGTAAATGCATAATTGCAATGGTCTGTAAGATCCTAAAATTATATTAATAGGAATTAAATAGCATTGACATTACACTTTCCCCTGTGAGTTTGGGACTTTTTATTTCACATTTTTTACTTTCTTCATGATGATGCCACTGAAGGGCTTGACTGCCTTATTTGAACGTCTTCCGGCTTTTGCCTCTTAGAGTAGATGACAGGTAGTTATTGAATAATCAATTCACTTGTCAATGTCAAAACAGCAACATAACGTACCTGCTAACATTTTTTTCCCTGAAGTTGCTTAGTTTGTCTACTGTTTTGTAAATGTATTTTTTTATTAACATTATTATAGGATACAAAAAAGTAAGTAAACAATAGCAGCAGATGCAGATTTAAGTGACACAAATACATAAACAAGCATAACTTTTAAATATTAACACACAACATAAAAATAAATGGCACTATACGTATGCAAAAAAAGGTTCCAAAGGTAAACACTGCTTCATTGTTTACTCAACTGAGTGATTTAAAGGGGCTCTATGTATTTTTGAAGAGAAAATGCAAACTCAGCATTTTGTTATTTACAATTTCATTGTGGTAAAAATACAAACTCAGAAATATGTATGTTTTCCATAAGTGAGTAAGCTATTCTCAGAGGAAAATAATAATAAAATAATAATCCCAGAACACTATTTGAAGCTAGAAAGGTGACAGGGTCTGCCACATGTAAACACAGAAATCGTGTTGTCCTTAGAGATCAGTTTTTTTATTCAGTTTATTCAGTCAGAAAAAGGAGTTAGGAAAAACAGCCATTTGAGATATATAGTATTAATATTATAAATTAATATTGACTTGCTTTATTGGTGACATGTGTGTCTTTAACTTGTCCTCAAATTAAAGCCTCTGGAACGTAATCTGTGATGGTTCCAACAGGCAGACTGTCAATGAAACCTACTCTGGGCTGCCTTCAGCCAGCTAGCTCGCTGGCTTTATAGCTGATAAAACCTTATCACCACAACAATGAGTTTTTTGATGTGTTATTTTCAAAAAATATAGAGTTGAGGAAGAAGCCAACGTCTTCAGACATATTTGCTCACAAGAAGTTTAGCTCAGCCGCTTCAGCCCAAAGTATTTCCCTGAGCTGTAAATAATGGGAAATCAAGGTGCTTCTCATCAATGTAGTTCAGACGTGTTCATTTCTGTAAAATATTCAGACATTTCCCCAGTGCAGCTGACGTCCCATTTGCGAGAGAGGGTAGGAAACACCTGTGCCAGGCATGCGAAAACATCACAAGAGACTCCACTCCATTTCACTGGACTGAAGTTTCAAAGCGACAGGGCGAACTACACTGCAGGTGGAGAAATGGGTTAAGTCCAATGAACCATGAAGCCATGAACTTTTCAGTCAATGACAAGAATCAGGACCATCAGTCATTTTGGATTTTTGCTTCTTTTGTGCCAAGCAGGACATCCACCTGTGTGGATCAGGAAAATGCAGATGTTCTCCAGAAAGTAAACTTTTAGAACTTGATTCACAGATCTAAAACCATTTAGGGCAGCTCCCATTAAACGTGACACTTTAGAATATAAAAAGATAGTCAAGGTTAAAACCTTGCGTTCGTTTGCAGGCCATGAAAACAAAAAAAGGTAGTGCTCTTTCCTAAGTCTAACAATCCTCTTCTGGTTGTTTTCACTCTTTGTCTTTTTACTGCTGATTTGTGTGTACAGCTGCCTGCGTACTTGCTGTTTTTCATATACTGAAGAAACAATGGCTCTAATGCAGGGGTTCTCAACCTTTTGCAAGCTGGGCCCCCCCAAAGCTGGTTCATTGCATTTACCCCCGCAGGAAGAAGGAAAAAAAAGAAAAAAAACAGCTGTCCAGAATTGCCACAGGCCCTGTTTTTGTGAATGAAATAGTTGGGGGCGGGTCTGTAAGGTAACGCTGAGTGGCCTTGATGCCTGTCAGTCATGATGAGTCGCGTCTCGTCACTTCTCCACTGTGTCTGCAGACAGAGAAACGTCTAGCGGCTGCTTCTCCCGAGTTTTCCTCTGCATATCTTACGACAGAAAGTTTGAATTTCAAGTGGTACTTTTTTTTTTGTTTGCTGCCCCGGAGCCATGGCGATCATCAGTTTGATATTGACTGACAGAAAGCAAGAACAATATGTGAACAAGGCGAAGAAGAAAAATGTGCAGTGTCAGTGGTCACGCCTTCTTCCTTGATTTAAAAAATAAATAAATAAATTAGACTAGGCATTTATTTGGAACCGGCGGTTATTTATCAAAATATACACCTGCACCCAGCGTTTAAAGGGGACCCTGCGGTTAATTGAAACCCGGCTATTATTTGGTAATATACGGTACATATACATATGCTCTGTAAGCCAGGGCGGGAACGGCGGCAGCCTTGCGCAGCTGCGATTCATTTGCAGCCTGGACGCGGAGTGGTGTGTGTCTCCTCTCTGCTCTGACTGCAGGCTGGGACTGCTGCGCGAGGCTACTGAGAGACTGACCGCCTGTGAGTGCTTTTGGACGGGGGAGGGACTCACGGCAGCACCCGCTGCTCGTTGAGCACAGTGACTGTAGAGTGATACGTGCTTTCAAGTCAGAGTCTCCAAACACCACAAAAGTCTCCAATAACACCAATAAAAGTCGCTAGATTTGTCGCTAGTCGCTTTTGACAAAAAAGTCGCCAGAAGGATGATTTGTTTGTGTATTATAATAGTCCAACCACTTGCATTTCGACATGGGGGGAATTTTCGTGATTTTTTTTTTTTTAGCTGATTTTTTTGCTGATTTTTTTTTCCTGCCATCCTGTAGCCTACTCGCGCCCCCCCCGGGAGAGTGTCTGCGCCCCCCCAGGGGGGCAGGCCCCACCGGTTGAGAACCACTGCTCTAATGAATGTACGGGGGATATGTTTTTTGTAGTTTCTGCCTGATGTATCACACAGAGTGTTAACACCGCTGCTGTTTGGGTTTATGTTTAGCTGCCACTAAAACAATAAAGTGACAGTGTCGTGCACTGTAGAGCTGATACGCTCTGCTGGTGCAAATATACTTAAGCCTAAATAGGGTATAATAGACAGGTCTTGACTTTAAAGGTCCCATATTGTGAAAAACATGTTTTCTCTGGTCTCTACATATATAAGCTGGTCCTCCCTGAGCCTGCCAACTCCCAGAATGAGGAAAACAAGCGCTTCTTGCATGGTTTCTGCAGCCCACTCACTGATAAAACGGCGCTCCTACAGGCTGTTCAGATTCAGCTCCTGTCATTAGGTAACGAAAGGAGTCATTTTCATTTGTCGGCCTCCTCTGCATGGTGATAGGAGATATCCGAGAGGGGGACGTTCATCCCCGAGGTGAAGTTCGGTGTGTCCAGCGGTAAGATAGCAGTGTTTCGTAATGTTGTCGCTCAGAGCCGGCTACGGTTCGTGTAAGTTTGTGTGTGTGCTAACCGCTTCACATCAGACTGCTTCAGTAACGAGGGTCAATACAAAGCTGGCTTCGCCTCGACACTGACCCTTGTAGAAGGATCAGTCCCAACCATACTGGACCCAGCAACTGCACCCGAGCCACAGGTAAGTGTCGCCGCGGTTTGATAGTATTTACAGTTGCCTACGACAGTGGTTCCCAACCTGGGGTCCGATCACAGGGGGGCCGCACAACTTTGTCTGCTGAGGTTGTGAGGTAACCAAAATTATATTTGTGCACATTAAATTTATAAAATCCCAATAACACACTCCAACTGGATAATCAAAACTCTGTAGAATCCAAATTGAAACATATTTTTGGACCACATTTAAATTCATTAAGCTATTTATTATGAACACAACACCCCTGACCCCTGACCTCTGAACTCGCGTAAGCAACCTTATCGTCTTATCGGCCTATCGGTCAGTTGGGCTAGGCTAGACCTGGGTAATTCATCCCCGATTGTTTTGCCGGTCAATATCACTTCATGAATAAATCATGTCTGAGAAACGTAAAAGTACCAATGGTTCATCTAGATCAAAGAAGAAAACAAGGCAGTATCTCGAGAGTTACCTTAATTTTGGTTTTATGGAGCAACAGGACAGTTTTCGGCCAGAATACGTCATTTATGGTGAGAAGCTAGCTAATGATAGCATGAAGCCAAGCAAACTGAGACGACACAAGGAGACCAAACACCACCAGAATATTGGTGAAAGTCGAGAATATTTTGAGAGGAAGAAGCAACTGGCACTATCAAGAAGATCCACGTACATTAGAGCAGCTTTTGAAAGAGCAGGTAGTGATTTACAAAGAGCCACGTGGCGTGACTGTTCGCTGTTAATTGCCAAGGCCAAAAAGCCACACAGTATTGGAGAGCAGCTAATCAAACCCGCCTGCCTGAAAATTGTGGAGAGGCTGTGTGGACCGCAGGTTGTTGATAAAGTGAAAACTGTCCCACTCTCAGACAACACTGTGAAAGACAGAATTGATAAAATGGCTGTGGATTGCCAAAACCAGCTACACGAGAAGCTGAGGAAAGTTAACTTTGCCATTCAGCTGGACAAACGACAACGGTGTCAGACGAGTCCGTTCTCATTGTTTATGTGCAGTATATTGATGGCGAGGACTTGAAACAAGACATTCTTATGTCTACAAATCTAGCAACAACAAAAACCGGCCAGGATATATTTATGGCTGTTGACTCATATCTCTCATCCAACAATCTGCCCTATGAATACCTGGTTACATGTTGCACTGACGGGGCCGCAGCAATGATGGGCAGAAACAAGGGATTTAACAGCCGCCTCAAGGAAAAAGCCCCAGGGTGCGTGATTTTCTACTGCATGCTACATCGGCAAGCACTGGCAAGTAAAAAAGTTTCAGAAGAACTTAGTAACACCCTGTCAACTGTTGTTAAAGTTGTAAACTTTATTAAAGCTCGCCCATCCAACAAGAGACTTTTTGCCCAGCTGTGTGAGGATGAAGCGCATCAAACATTGCTGCTGCACACGGAGGTGTGTTGGTTGTCGCGTGGACATGTGCTTGTGCGTTTTCTGGAACTGCAAGAAAAAATCAAGGAATTCTTGCAAGCTCACAATCGACCACTGTGTGAACAGCTGACTGATGCGTTTTGGATCAAAACGGCATACCTGGCGGACACGTTCACACTCTACAGTGAGACAAACAAGCGGATGCAGGGGCCTGTATCCAGTGTTATCCAGTGCAAAGACGCCCTGAATGCTTTTGTGCGCAAACTGGATTACAGACTTTAAAAACTGTCAAACAGGGAAGTACAGCATTTTCCACTGCTGCTGAAGCAGTCTGCTGGCACTGTGTGTGTGTCTTTACGTGCTGAGTTTACCCGGCACCTGAACCTGCTCCGTGAGGAGATTAAGAGGCGCTTCGCCGACATCGGTGAGTACTTTAAGAAGGAAGCGTGGGTGCTGGAGCCCTACATTTCCACCCTCAAAGACGTGGAATATCTCGGCTGTGAAGATGAGCTTTGTGACCTTCACGCTGATTCTGTGTCAAAACAATATTTCCAGGAGAACGGATACAAAAAGTTTTGGATTGTCAAAGGACAAACTGTTGCTCCCAGACTGGCCAAACACGCAGTGACCAGGGTTATTCTCCCATTCAGCACTACTTACTTGTCTGAGACAGCATTCAGTGTCCTTGTGACGATAAAAACAAAAGCCAGAAACAGACTTGATATTCACCAGGACTTTAGACTGGCTGTCACAACCATCACTCCTGACATTGCATCCCTGGTCAAAGGTATGCAAGCCCAAGGTGGCCATTAGTTCGTGAATGAATAAACTGGCACAGAGTAAAAAACATAAGGAATAACTTGTTTATTTTTGTTAGATGTTAGTTGTTATTTTAATTATTACACATAAACATGTATAGCTGTATCTGAGCCTGTGTTGACATGATGTACATGTGAATATCAACAGACTTCCCCTGTTAAAGTTAATTGCCTGAAGGAGATCTGTGATAGAGCTGTATATATAGGCCTAGGTGCTAATACATCTCTTAAAGTCTATCTTTATTCCGTATGTAAGAAGATGTGTGTGTGTGTGTGTGTGTGTGTGTGTGTGTGTGTGTGTCCACTCTGTTCAGTTGTTAAAGGAAAACTATTAAAGTTTAGTGTTTAGCTCTCATAGAAAGAGACATATACATGTCCTTGCAGTTATTATTTCTGTTCGTGTTTTATACATCTGGTGACAAACAGGACAAGGAAAAATAAACTGTGTGTGTGTATTTGTGTGGGTGTTTGTGTGTGATACACCTGATGAAACAAAAAGGAAGAAATGTATCTATATACATTGTAAAACATGGAGAATAAGAGCAAAACGCTACAATTGTTGTTTATTTTTGTAATTAATCACTTTATTCTTTTAGTGTATGCGGGTTGGGGTTGGGGGGGCCTGGCTTGTCTTGGACACAGGAAAGGGGGGCTTCAAGGAAAAAAAGGTTGGGAACCACTGGCCTACGAGTATGGTGAAGTCAGCTGGAAATTGGCTAACTAGTTAGCTCCGCTTCGGTACGCTATGCAATGGCGTTAGAAGCAAGTTTAATGTTAATAATATTACGATGGAGCTTGGTTATCACAGTAAAAAGTCTGGAAACATGTGCAGACTGGAGACAGAGACAATACAAACAGTGTCCAAGAGTTTGGAGACACACACACACTGGCTAGCTGTTAGCCATTAGCTACATGGTAGTAACTGTAACAACACATACGAATAAACTAACATTATTCAGACACACTAACTATTCTGAAACGTCCTACTGCAGCCGCAGAGTCTGTATTTCTTTAGGAGCTTCCTTCTGGGTCCGATTCTGAGTCAAACTGGTATGGTTGGACGAAAGCATCTCTGCGAGCCATAGCAATACATATATATACACATTAGCGCATGCTACCGCTAGTGTAAGAGGCATCCTCTCCCTGAGAGGGCCAAGTAGCAGGCAAGGCTCTCCAAGTAGGTGCTGACAGATGATGTTGAACCTCTGAGAGCTGTGTGAAATTGATGAAAAAAAAATTCTGGAAATCAGAAGATTAAATCGCAACGACCATATAGCCTCATATGTATTTTTTCACCCCAAAGCCAATGCCACCACCTGTGAGTCTACAGGAGATAAATGTTGAGACAAATTAAGACCTGCATGCAGGACTACAAGGGAGACAGTGAGCAGTAGGGGAGAGTGAGGTAATTTGTGCTAATTTTTACTTAAAGTGCCTTTAAAGCAAGGGGATTAAAGTAATATCTCCAACTAAAATATGTACATAAAGTTTAGGATGTTTGCATCCCTGGGAACAACCACTTTGGATCTTAAATAAACTGTTTGAGAAATATAGCTTTAGAATGAAATTGATGAAAAACAGTATAATATGGGACCTTTAATGTTGCGTACAGCCTTTATAAAGCTCTGGTGGTTGAGCATGTTGAAAGGCATAGCTTTGTTGTTATTGCCTTTGTAATGCAGAATGTTTTTAAGTTACATTGTCACAGTTTTTCATTTTTTTTAATATCCTATTTTCTACTGGTAAGTTTTTAAAAGTCATTGGTTGGCCCACCCACTTTTATATTGGCAATTTGTGCGTACGCCACTGCCTCATGCCCTTGATGATTTAACAGTGGGACCGCCCTAAACCAGGGTCCAGTCTGTACGTCCAGAAGTACTGACTTTCAATTGAAGTACAGTGAGCTCTGCATGTACAATTTATAGCAAGATGGCAAAGATTATTCGGGACAGTGTTGTGGGTAACGCGTTACAAAGTAACGCGTTAGAGTACTCTAATTACTTTTTTCGTGTAACGTAACGCGTTAGTTTCGTGCGTCAAGCAATCAGTAACGTCGTTGTTTTTTTAAAAAAGTAATCCGTTATTTTAAGAATTTCTCCGGATAGGGAAAGGAAAATCCCGACTGCAGCCTGCTTTTTGTCAGACAGTACTGTGCCACCTGCGGATGTGTCACCGGAGGCGCAGCGCTGTGATGCATCTGTGCCCTGCTGCTGACCTACGTTACCTGTGTGTGTGTGTGTGTGTGTGTGTGTGTGAGAGTGTGAGTGTTTTCGAACCCCCGGCAAGATGGCAGAGAGGACAGCTTTTGCATCGTGGAAGTACGCACATTATTTTCAATTCACCAGCGAAAAGGACAAGAACAACATAACGGTAACATGCACACTCTGCGTTGGTGAAAAGCTTCTGTCGACCGCAAAAAAAAAAAAAAAAATTAATAAAACGCTATGTGGCATATTGCTGACTGTCTTTCCTGTTATTGTTATCCTGCAGAGTTAATTTGGTTGGATGACTGACGTTATTCATCATTGTCACGACTTCTCGGTGCATTTAAAGGAGGCTGTGTGTGTGTCAGTTAAGTTGCAGCATGTGCGAGGCGCTGCAAACGGCTTTTAATTTTTGGTAACGCATGAGTACTCTAACGCGTTACTTTTATTCATAGGTAACGCTGTAACGTAACTGATTACTTTTAATTGATGGTAACGTTGTAACCTAATTAACTACTTTCCAAAGCAACTATACCCAACACTGATTCGGGATGGGCTGGAAATACAGCACCTATCATTCACTTCAGACAACATAGAATATTGTTGATCTGTACTACTATTATAGTATATTTCCCTCACTAACTATATATTATTTACTTTGATCATTTAAAAATGGGGGTAAAAGATTTGGGAATTGGTGTAGCAGCGACCTCTATTGACCAGCCACAATTGGGCATGAGTGTCTGTGCCTGTTTTAATTGTACCACAGCCCATATATCTCCTATTACTCCATGAGCCTGCCACCCCTCTCAGCTCATCTATAATTCAGTGTGAGTGCGCTCCTTGACACAGTGCAATTAATTAGTCTTTTTGTTCATTAAAGGCATGGCTTTTAGAAGACCATCATGTTTTATTTTTGTTTTAATTACTTTGTGCTTTGGCAGGCTTCTATTTCCAAGATGTATGGAAGGCAGGTCTCGACCACTATCCAATTAGAAGCAGTTCTCCTTGTTTATCCATCCTAAAGAGGAGAACGGAACATGTAGTGTTGCTTTCAAAGTTGGGGAGAAATGTGACTCTGTGCAAATGTGAGACTCATTTAAGATGTGATATAATGAAATTTGCACACCTTTGAAATGATCCTTAGTTCCTCCAGGTCAATGGAATTGCCATTCAGTTTTAAACCAACAAGATACTCTAAATGTATAAGTCTTAGTGCACAACCTGTTTCTTCTCTGTAAAGTCTGCACTGCAATACCAGGAAATCAGACACGTTTGACAAAACAGAAGTACATATTATGTTCACTGTGAAAAATAACTGACAAATAACAGTCCTCTCCAAACAGACTGTTGTTAATTAATAGAAAGAATGGGAACTAATTGCTGCTTGTAAAATCAAAGAAGACAAGATCATAATACTTTATGATATACTATTTAGATATAGAATAAGCTATATAATATATCAAAACACACACACACACAAACACACGGTAACATAAAGCAAGCTTTAATAAACATAGCTGAACAGGGGTGCCTTATAGGGGGGAAAATTTAGGACAATTCCAAGGGCCCCTGACTGACAGGGGCCCCACATATTTGTACAAACTAATATAAAATTATTAAACCATCATCATTGAGTATATGTTTCAAATCTGATAATACAATTAATGATCTCTTTGTTTTTACTTGTTTTTGGCAGTAAAAGTGATCACAATGTTGCCTAAATCAAAATCTGGTTTTAAAAAAAACGAAAGAGATGAAAGAGAGAGAAGACAGACAAAGGAAAGGGTGTCAATTTGAAACCCAGTTTTTCACCAAGAAAGGATAGTAGCCTTTAGCCCGTGACTGGTATTAACCTGTTGGCTTAATGTCCATAGCGAAATAAGATAGCTAGCTACAGACTAGTGTTAGCCTACATTTCATCAACATGTAATCAGTGCAGGGAAACGTTTAGCAAGATATTCATACTAAATCATTGTCCCTGCTCCTTTTAGCAGACTTAACAACAGATGAGTCAGCAGCAGCCCAGTCTCCCCATAACTGTCCCCCTCCCTGTCCCAGTGAAGAAGGTGAGCAACATTGTGTTCAATGACATGCCAGTTAGCATCATTGCAGGGAGTCTGTGGGGAATTCTCTGTCTCTCTTGCTCTCTTTACCATTACAAAAAAGAAAATGAAATATTTATTAATGACAGAAATTCAAACACAAATTATTTTCTCACATAATGATAGTATAATTAAAATAAAGTATAATTAAAATAAACATGTCGTTCGAACAGAGATATTAAGTGCATCAGCAGCAGCAGCAGCAGCTGTAATCCATATTTATTTCAGAATGATTTGCATGTATTAAAAACAGTTCTGAAATAAAAAGAGCATATGTATGTGTATATATGATATAGTTCAAATTCAGCTATCACTAAAATTGAATGTTTGGTCAGTAGTTTGGGACATTCACCCCTCTGCTTTGCAGCAGGAACAGAGGAGAACATTTCTGATGTATGCAGACTGTGTGACTCAATACAACTCTCAGTACAATCAGAAAAATGTTATAGTTTCTGGAAATCAGAAGATTGAATCGCAACAACCATATAGCCTCATATGTATTTTTTCCCCCCAAATCCAATGCCACTACCTGTGAGTCTACAGTTGTGGAGATAAATTAGACCTGCATGCAGGACTACAAGGGAGACAGTGAGCAGTAGGGGAGAGTGAGGTAATTTATGACATTTTTTACTTAAAGTGCCTTTAAAGCAAGGGGATTAAAGTAATATCTCCTAGTAAAATATGTACATGACGTTTAGGATGTTTGCATCCCTGGGAGCAACCACTTTGGATCTTAAATAAACTGTTTGAGAAATATAGCTTTAGAATAAAGTGGTTTTGTGGCACAACTTGCCCCCGGTGCGGGGCAAGTTGTGCCATTGGAGAGAATACACTGGGTTAAATTGTGCCATTGATAATTGAAGTTAAACAGATCATTTTAATCTCACAAACGGTGATGCCATATAAAGCCAGACAAATTCAATACAAAATTACTTATTTAACGCTTATTTAAAGTTTTAACAACATCAAAGGCCACTTTTCTATAACAAGGCCTATACAGTCACATGGACTATTGACTAATTGACTCTTACTCTTCACAGATCCAGCCTACTAGGCCTGCAACTTAACATCCTACTTGTCAATGCGGCATGCCAGATGGTAGCATGTTTTAAAGGCGTTGAACCAACCAGGTCCTAGAAAAGGTTAAAAGTTTATCGGCATATTGCAGTTTACGTTCAGATTTAGGCTAAGTTGAAGCTATCCGCTGCAAATAGCTATCCAATAACCTATCCTTGATCTAACCTGCTTTTTTGTCTCTGGTCCAGCTGACAGGCATGTCAATGTTATTTCTTTGTGCAAACTCAAAAGCCAGTTCACAACATTTCATGACACCTCTTTCTCCATGTTCTCACTGAAGACTTGTTTGGCGACTGCTGTTCTTTCATAGCCTGGCTTTTTTGCTTCTCCTATTTTTTCCTTATCCATATATCTTTTAACGGTCATTCTGCAGATCTTCATCTCCTTTTCAACGTGACGTATGGTCTTCCCCTGTTGCACCTCTTTCACTGCTCTTTCCAACTCCTCAAGAGGAGTTGAAACCCTGTCTGTCTTCTGTTTGTATTTACGTGGCATGATGGAATTTGGTCTAAAATTAAGAATGTCACATAGTTTTAGTGATCAAATGTAAGAACACAATGTACAATAACAATAGGCACAACTGGCACAACTTAACCCAGGCCCTTTGGCACAAATCACCCCAAGCCCACCATTTTTAAAAAAATGCATCCCCCAGCTGTTTTGAGCGAGCATCATGTTAACTGTATAGACTCATGGTGTAGCTTACTAAAGCACTAAAACATGTGTGAACTGTTTTCAAAGTTGTCTATAATTGTTCAAATACGGCAATCAAAAAAGGTTTTTGTTTACTTTGGAGGGCAAAAAATTGCATTTTGAACTTCTAACTTCTAACTTCTGAACTCCTTCTTTGCAGGATGAGTGAAAAGGATGCTTCTTCAAAAATATGTGGTCACATGGCCAACTTCTTCTATGGTTTTCTAGATAACAGGGGTGGCACTCCTTGCCCCCTGGCACAAATTACTTCACTCTCCCCTAACCAAATAACTTTCATGTTGTTCTTTTAACAAATATGGGAATGATAGTCAACAATATCATTAAAATGCATAGTTTTACATAAAATGGCATCACATTTTTTCGCCAGCCTAAAAAAGGGCCCAATTAGATTTCTTTTCATGGGGCCCAAAATCCCTGGCAGTGCCCCTGTAGCTGAAATGAAAAAAAACAAGGAATCAAGAATTTGAATAAAACAAGTCAAAAAGACCAAAAAACATAAATAAGCAACTAAAGAGCTTAAACCAAGAAAAGCAAAATTCAAATCAATGATGAGACAAGAGGAATAAAAACCTGAAACATACCATAAAGAAACAAGAGGAGCAGGCAGGAGCCAATACGAGAAATAAAGTACGAAAAACCAACTTAATAAAGTACAAAACAAAGAAGCACTGCACAGGCAGGAAGACAAGGAAGAAAGAATACAAATGAAGATGAAGTAACATGGAGGGAGACAGACAGAACAAACTGACAAGCACTTGAGGGAGTACAAAGACTATATGCAAGGGCGTAACCATGGTATAGATATTGGGGGGGTCCAAATGAGAGCCCTTCCCTTGAATTTTTTTTTATTACATTTGCCACAATTCTATATTTTGTATATGAAAATTCGCACACTTAGAAGTTTTGAGGACAACATTGACCATTTGAATTCACATGTAAAGGAATATTCTGTGAAATTGCATGGATTCCTACAGAATCAAGATAAAGCTTCTCTTTAAATTCCCATTAAGTGATAATCAATGTTTTTTTCTCAAAAGTTTTGCTCTATATCTCACCTATATGCCAGTATCAGGCCCAATGTTACTAGTTTTATTTACTGCTGGCATGTAGGCCTAAGTTAAAACTAATGTTATCAAGCTGTTTAAGTTCTCATTCAAATTTCTCACCTGATCATCTGTATCCCCAGAGCTTGTCCCTGCCTGGCCACTGTTTTCACCGTGCCTCTCCCTCTCCCTGTGTTTCTGTGCTGCCGGCATTGTGACCAGATACCATTATTTTACCAGAAGAACAATGACTGACCTTGATGATCATTTTAATTTGATACATTGCTTGTGTTACTAGTTTATTTGCTTTAGCTATATAGTAAGTGCATAAATAACAGTGTACAATGGACAGTAGTGTAGCCCCTTTCACACATGCACTGCTATTCTGAACTTATCTGGACATTACCTGGAGGAGCTGTATGTTTAACTTAACTTTTTTTAACTTTAATTAACTTTATTAACTTTACCTGGCTTGGCCTAATTTTTTGCCACCTGGCTTGCTTAATATTAGCTTACATGCCACAAAGCAAGACAGAGTTATTTACAGACAAAATTCTACATTATTAACTAGTTAAACAACCGTTTCATACCTCTACTCTGTCCACTGTCTGCCACAGCGAGTGATGGCAGCTCTGTGTTAGCATGTAATTGTTTACTTTCCCAGGTGGCCGGGACTAGTGGGTTTGGTCAAATGGCTGTGATTGGCTTGATGGCTGTCAATCACTATAACTTGACCAATGGGTTTTCATGTATGGGGGAGCTACTCAGCGTACTGAGGTGCGCTCCATTTCAGTATGCTGTTACACCACAAGGGCGGGCAAATGGTTTAATACCTTAGGAAAAAGTGGAGGGGATGAAATGACCTAGTTGTAAAAAAGTCCCACACGGGTGCGACGTCACTGGATGGACGTCACCTCCGGTGAGCTCACCACTCGCTGGAGGGTTCAGAAGGGGCCGGTGCAGAGGGATTTGGGTGGCAGTCGTGGGCGGGGGCCCCGGCGACCCAATCCCCGGACGGTGACTCTAGCCATGGGGACATGGAATGTCACCTCGCTGGGGGGGAAAGAGCCTGAGCTGGTGCGGGAGGTCGAGCGGTACCGGCTAGAAATAGTCGGGCTCGCCTCCACGCACAGTCTGGGCTCTGGAACCCAACTCCTTGAGAGAGGCTGGACTCTCTTCTACTCTCGAGTTGCCCGCGGTGAGAGGCGACGAGCTGGTGTGGGCTTGCTTATAGCTCCCCAGCTCAGCGGCCATGTGTTGGAGTTTACCCCAGTGAACGAGAGGGTCGCTTCCCTGCGCCTTCGGGTCGGGGATAGGTCTCTCACTGTTGTCTCGGCTTATGGGCCGAACAGCAGTGCAGAGTACCCGGCCTTCTTGGAGTCCCTGGGAGGGGTACTGGAGAGTGCTCCAACCGGGGACTCCGTTGTTTTACTGGGGGACTTCAACGCTCACGTGGGCAGCGATAGTGTTACCTGGAGGGGTGTGATTGGGAGGAACGGCCTCCCTGATCTGAACCCGAGTGGTGTTTTGTTACTGGACTTCTGTGCTAGTCACAGTTTGTCCATAACAAACACCTTGTTCAAGCATAAGGGTGTCCATATGTGCACGTGGCACCAGGACACCCTAGGCCGGAGGTCAATGATCGACTTTGTGGTCGTGTCATCTGACCTCCGGCCGTATGTCTTGGACACTCGGGTGAAGAGAGGGGCTGAGCTGTCAACTGATCACCACCTGGTGGTGAGTTGGATCCGCTGGCAGGGGAAGAAGCTGGACAGACCTGGCAGACCCAAACGTATTGTGAGGGTCTGCTGGGAAAGTCTGGCGGAACCCTCTGTCAGGGAGGTCTTCAACTCCCACCTCCGGGAGAGCTTTAACCAGATCCCGAGGGAGGCTGGGGACATTGAGTCCGAATGGACCATGTTCTCCACTTCCATTGTTGACGCGGCTGTCCGGAGCTGTGGCCGTAAGGTCTCCGGTGCCTGTCGTGGCGGCAATCCCCGAACCCGGTGGTGGACTCCGGAAGTAAGGGATGCTGTCAAGCTGAAGAAGGAGTCCTACCGGGCCTGGTTGGCCCGGGGGTCTCCTGAGGCAGCTGACGGGTACCGGCAGGCCAAGCGAGCTGCAGCACGGGCAGTCGCGGAAGCAAAAACTCGGGTCTGGGAAAAGTTCGGGGAGGCCATGGAGGAGGACTATCGGTCGGCCTCGAAGAAATTCTGGCAAACCGTCCGGCGCCTCAGGAGGGGGAAGCAGTCCTCCACCAACACTGTTTACAGTGGAGGTGGGGAGCTGTTGACCTCGACTGGGGACATTGTCGGACGGTGGAAGGAATACTTCGAGGATCTCCTCAATCCCGCTGACACGCCTTCCATAGAGGAAGCAGAGACTGGGGTCTCAGAGGTGGATTCATTCATCACCCAAGCCGAAGTCACTGAGGTAGTTGGGAAGCTCCTCAGTGGCAAAGCACCGGGGGTGGATGAGATTCGCCCTGAGTATCTCAAGTCTCTGGATGTTGTGGGGCTGTCTTGGTTGACACGTCTCTGCAGCATCGCGTGGCAGTCGGGGACAGTGCCTCTGGACTGGCAGACCGGGGTGGTGGTCCCCCTATTCAAAAAGGGGGACCGGAGGGTGTGCTCCAACTATCGGGGGATCACACTCCTCAGCCTCCCTGGGAAAGTCTATTCCAGGGTACTGGAGAGGAGAATTCGGCCGATAGTCGAACCTCGGATTCAGGAGGAACAATGCGGTTTTCGTCCTGGCCGTGGAACACTGGACCAGCTTTTCACCCTCCGCAGGGTGCTCGAGGGTTCATGGGAGTTTGCCCAACCAGTCCACATGTGTTTTGTGGACTTGGAGAAGGCATTCGACCGTGTCCCTCGTGGCATTCTGTGGGGGGTGCTCCGGGAGTACGGGGTCGGAGGCCCTCTGTTAAGGGCTGTACGGTCCCTGTACGACCGGAGCAGGAGCTTGGTTCGCATCGCCGGCAGTAAGTCAGACCTGTTCCCAGTGCATGTTGGACTCCGGCAGGGCTGCCCTTTGTCACCGGTTCTGTTCATTATTTTTATGGACAGAATTTCTAGGCGCAGCCTCGGGCCGGAGGGGATCTGGTTCGGGAGCCACTGGATCTCATCTCTGCTTTTCGCGGATGATGTGGTCTTGTTGGCTCCTTCGAGCCAGGACCTCCAGCATGTCCTGGGGCGGTTTGCAGCCGAGTGTGAAGCGGCTGGGATGAGAATCAGCACCTCCAAATCCGAGGCCATGGTTCTCGACCGGAAAAAGGTGGCTTGCTCCCTCCAGGTGAGAGGAGAGTTCCTGCCTCAAGTGGAGGAGTTTAAGTATCTTGGGGTCTTATTCACGAGTGAGGGAAGGATGGAGCGTGAGATTGACAGGCGGATCGGTGCAGCGGCCGCAGTAATGCGGTCGTTGTATCGGTCTGTCGTGGTGAAGAGAGAGCTGAGCCGAAAGGCGAAGCTCTCGATTTACCAGTCAATCTACGTTCCGACCCTCACCTATGGCCATGAACTTTGGGTCATGACCGAAAGAATAAGGTCCCGGATACAGGCGGCCGAAATGAGTTTCCTCCGCAGGGTGGCAGGGCGCTCCCTTAGAGATAGGGTGAAGAGCTCTGTCACCCGGGAGGAGCTCAGAGTAGAGCCGCTGCTCCTCCACATCGAGAGGAGCCAGCTGAGGTGGCTCGGGCATCTGTTTCGGATGCCCCCGGGACGCCTCCCTCGGGAGGTGTTCCTGGCATGTCCCGCCGGGAGGAGACCCCGAGGAAGACCCAGGACACGCTGGCGTGACTATGTCGCCCAGCTGGCCTGGGAACGCCTTGGGATCCTCCCGGAAGAGCTGGAGGCAGTGTCCGGGGAGAGGGAACTCTGGGTGTCCCTGCTCAGGCAGCTACCCCCGCGACCCGGCCCCGGATAAGCAGACGAAAATGGATGGATGGATGGATGGACGGGTGCAACGTCACTGGATGGGCGCAACCAAGTTTACAATTGGGAGGGAGGGGGTTCACACACTTATGTTTTCCTTAAAAATGGAAATACATTGAAAATAAGTAAGAAATAACGAGACAGATCTGTTGACAGGGTTTATAAAACAGTGCATATTTAACATATTTTCTACTGTATATTGGGGGGGATAGATTGCCATTTTCCCAATATTGGGGGGGACAAGACCCCCCAAGAATGCATGGTTACGCCCATGACTATATACACAGAGACACTAACGATGGGATGAGGTACAGGTGGAGTGAGGAGGGAAAAGGACAAGTGAGGAAACGAACAGAAAAAGACTTAGGCCCCGTTTACACCAAGGGAAGACACAGATATTTCCCTGCGGTTTGGCCTCTCATTTACACGAAAACCGCACTTTTATCACAGAAAACAATTATTTCTAAAAACTCCGGCCAAAGTGGAGATTTCTGAAACGCCGATTATGTGTTGCCGTGTCAACTGGGAGAAACGGGGTTTTAGGTTCTCAAATGTCACATTATGCACCAGAAAATGCTTAACGTCATGTGAGCGTCCTATGTTTACAGTTTGTTTGAAAGGAACAGGAAGTCGCTTGTGTTATTCGTTGCTGTCGATGGCTTGCATGGCTTTATCCTTCTCCCTACACTGCCGCCCATAGGTTTGGCATAGTTATAATGGTGCTCGATGGCATATTTATGCAGGTTGATGTAAATGACAACTTTTTTGAAAACGATGTTGTGTGCATGATGTTATTATTGAAAACGGAGGAGGGGAAATATTTGTTTCTCTGAATACCCGGCTATGTGTAAATGTGGCCTTAGAAGCAAAATTCACACAGGAGGAACTAAAAGGCAAGAGTGGACACATGAGGGCGTATCAACATACAAGATACAATTCACTCCCATGTTATGATTAATTCATGGGCAGAAGATAAAATTAATTCCTAAGTACTGATTAGTTTCTGCGCACAAAATATGTGTATATACAAAAAGCAGCACAACAGACCAGCCTTATTCATCAGATTCTTAGATAAAGGGATTTTTACGTTAATTCTGAAGAACTCTCAGGGACCCCCTTTTCGACCAAGTTGGTTCAGGTGCTGGTTCAGAACAGTTCTTTGCACTTCAACAGCCAAAGGATGGTCTCTCGGCCAGGCACCAACACTATGCTGGTCTAGAAAAAAGAACCACTTATATCAGGGCTGGGTGAATCGATTTCAGGATAAAGGACTAAATAAAACCACTTATGTCTCTATGACTCTATGGTTGCTCTATAGCCCATGGAAAAGTAAACCTGTTCTCAAGAGGCTCACACGTTGAACAAACTCTAAACCAGCACTAGCACCAGCCCAGAATCAGCACTTGGTTCGCTTTGGTTGAAAGTGGGGTCAAAGGGTCACCGGTAAGCGGTACTGGACCTTTACAATTTAATCATTGACATTTTGTGCACAAGCACTCCTCACAAGCTGCCAGGGCTCATTTCTGCCCTCACATAACAGCTGTAAATAAACTGCATTACCGGGGACACTGTGTGACACTTGTGTTCTGTTCTTGCTATTCTGCCTGTTTTTCTCAGGCGATGCTTGAAGTGCTTTATTTGTGTCGAGAAATAAAGACATTATCCACTGACGCACACATGTCAACATAGTCGGACTGGCCATCTGGAGCATCAGTGGAAAGTCTAAATGCCTCACTAAAATTCAGGGTCTCAAAAAAGGCAGGCAACAAAGAACGAGGACATGAACAGAGCAGAGGGGCAATGACCACATTTCTCCATCCCCATGTAGAGCAGAGGAGAGACGAGGAAGCCTCTGGTTATATTAGTATTATCTTTTTTAAATTCTAGCTGTCAAGCATATATACTATTATTAACCACATTTCACACGATTGCACCAATACTTTAATTAATGGTTTTAATGATTTTATCTCATGATTTAAGGAATAGCAGTAATTTCTTTAATCAATCAATCAGTTTCACTTTTTGTTCATCATTTGAGTGCACTTTGTCTCTCCTTGTTTAAAGGAAGGAGGAAAACACCTATAACTGCCGCAATCTAATCTGAGAGACTGTTGTGGGCTCTGTTGTAATAAAACTGACTTCCCACGGGTGCTTTATCTTCATATTTAGTCTGTTGCACTGGAGTAAATGTGGAAGAGGGACTCCCTCTCTCCATAATTCCTAGTGGCAAGCCTGAGCCCAAGTCCATTGTGACAGTCAGATTTCATTTTCATCTTTATATTGTGTGTCTTACGTGTTAAACACACCAAAGTTTTCAGTCTCTTGCTCAGTCTGCTGCTGTTCTTTTCGAGGTCACTCAGCCTTCACTGCCTGAGTGCCTCTAGTTTCGGCGAGTAGGCAGGTTGGAGTCTGCCGGGCTGCCCTGTTGCTGGTCTGCTCTGCCTAGCAAGCCCACACTGCAGCTGCAACAGCCAAAGAGGTGGGTGTGTACTGGGAAACTACAGCTTAACTACAGTTTATGATCCACTGTATTAACGTAGCAGCCGGCTGTGTTTTTCTTGCAGTTGGTCTATAAAACAAATCGAGTGTAAGAAAACTACAGTTACAACCTCTTAACACCAGACACAGACCGCGAACACTGTCAGGAAATAGCGCACTCGCTGGCTAATTTCTGAGTGAGGATGATTGGGGTGCAGCTGAAAAGACTGTTACGCGTGGACCTGAGTGCTTGTGTTTTGTGTGACAGCTGCATTGATGAGCTGCTTAGGCTCACTCACGTGTGTGTGTTCACACAGTATTCTCTTCATGTCTGTGACACATTCTACAGACATTATATGCAGACATTAAAATTGAAGTGAAATGCTGGCATGATGTTGGTATGACTCTCTACATGGCGTTTACAGGTCTATTTTTGCTGAGAACCGTAAGCATGTTACTGTCAGAACAGGTGAGACACTGAATCTCTAGATGAAATGCCACCACAGCCTCACTTGACACGCATGAGACCCACAACTCAAAGCGCCAGTGTGGCTGCTGTGACCTGTTAACATAGACGCTGAAATGAAAAAAGCAGGAAGCCCTTTGGAGGTCAGGCAGGAAACCGGCAGGGAAGGCAGAACCCCAACCACCTTCCAATTCAGACTTTTTCTACCATATTTACCACTGCTACACTAAACTACACAAGACAGGGAAATAGCTGCTGTATTTGTTGGGAGAAGTTTTGTCCTGATAGTGAAATTTCTCATTTCAATACAATACATTGAAAACCTGTGCACTAAGAGCTGCATTTAAGGTAACTTATTTCTGATAGTCAGCAGTTCAATAGTCAGGAGAGTGAGAGGAGTTGGAAATATCTAGACACTGAAGCAGTGTGTGTGTTGACTTGCTGTCGCCAGGAAGTGAGGAGCGAGACACCACGGCTAGTATCAGTATTGATCCTTTCAAATATTGAGGTATTGATGTTGAGCAATATTTTTGACAACACTAGCTCGTAGTGAGAACAGGCTGGTATGGAACATGATGCCTCTATGAGCCGGCCTCAACAAGACCTTGAGATTCATTTAAAAGCTCTGAAAAAAACTAGTAAGAGAACGTTGAGTTCTGTCAAACAAACTTTTGAGCTAAGTTGGTCGAGTCCTCACATCTGATTCATGTTGAGACAGCAAACCAGTGCACCTCCCAAAAGTGTTTCTGTAAAAACTTGGGTGATTAAAAAGTCATTGAGCTGTAGAGAAAAGGTGCCATTCTCACTCTCCCACTTCATGTGGAAAAAATGCCACCTTTTGGATGGAACTTGTTTTCTACAGGTCACATTCAAACAAATTTGCCAAAATATTTGGCATTTCACTGACTGTCTACTGTTACAATATATCACAGACTGGGCTGTTTTCAAATTAATTAATTATAATAAAATAATACAAATAATAATAATAAAAATTATTATTATTTATTAATTTATATCCGGACACTCCTGACACTGTCTATATATATATATATATATATATATATATATATATATATATATATATTAGGGCTGCACAATAAATTGAATTTTCATCGTCATCACGATATGAACATGTGCAATTAACACATCGCAAAAGACTGCCTGACACGCGATGAATAAGAAAAAACATTTTGCTGACATGCGCCATGCAAGTTTCTCCAGCTGTGATGGTGAAGCAGCAGCACCAGATGTGACAGGATCCTATTTAAAGGCAAGCCTACCATTTCAAAATAAAGTATCCCAGCATACCCTTGCCCTTGCCTTGCCGTGTTCTTTTATCTTTCCCTGGGCAGCTCTTGATGTCAAACGTAGCGTGAACATGGAGCCTTGCTGCTTCAACACCTCTTGCCCTCATTAATTGTACCTTGATCTTGACTAAACATCTGTGGTTCCGCACATGTGAAGACCCAGCAGCCATGTTTGACATGTCCCTGTGGAGATGCAGAGGAGGGGAGAGTTTAGAGGAAGTCAAAAAACAAATTAACTTTTCCCAAGGAATATAAACTTTGTATACATTTATAATAGCTGGCTTCATATGGACCTTATCATTGCCTTTGACATTTCGGACTCATATTGACTGCTGTTGCTGAGATATGCAGCCTTTGAATATCACATCCATATATACTGTACATATATTTGATGCAGAAATCGCTGCAAGCCAATGGAAATAAAGCCTTGTGCAGTGAGAGGAAACATGCACATGACTAAACACTCAGTGACTGTCTTCACGTCATAACATGAGAGGCAAAAACATAATCTAAATTTATATCTAAGTTTCCTTGTCAATATCTTATTAGTCAGGTTAATTAATATATACGAGCACAAACATAAACCCTGGATGAGACATACCTCATGTTATTTTTCTTTGCATTTGGCGAAGATTCATCATCTGCTTTATGTTTACCTATCTAAACATGAACTGGGAGCCATTTTTGCTAAACAGATTGTAGCATTGCATCAGTGGTTTGTTGCAAATGCTAATATTTCGATTTGGAAGATTTTTAGACAATCTGTTTCGGTCAGCTTGAACAGTTTAAGGGTCTGTAACAGTGAGAGTGTTGATACCATGCCCAAGTTTCTTCCACTGGTATTAAGCTCAGTTCAGAGCTGAATTTTAGGCAGGAAGATCAAAGCAGCTCCACCAATCATGGTTCTTTGAAGTCACGAAAGACAATTAAAACCGAGTAAAGTTTGGGCCTTTATGCAGTTTTTGTATACTGATATCTGTGAGGCATTTATTTTGTTATGTCTCCATCCTGTGCTACAGGGTGCAATGCTTCGGATCTGCTGTTTATGCTGCAAGGCAATATGTGGCATCAGTCCACTAACAGAAAGGGAAGGATGAAAGCAGTAGACACATCTGGCCAACTGCAATGTTACGCCTCCCTCAGGACCTCCTACGAGCATCTCCACCGGCTCCTGCTACTCCTTTTTAATTAGACAGGTAGCCGGAGAGCCTCATTTGCAGGCCATATTTTCCCAAAAATGTTTGATCTTCAATGGCCTGCAATGTCAAGATCCAGCAATGAAGCATCGCCATGCAAAACAGGTAGAAATTGGAAGTCTTGCCCATTAATTTTGACTTGCTGAGGCATGGGCCGTGTCAGAGGGGATTGTTAAATGTATCCCTGAATATGAATGAGACTGGCTCCAACTCTCATGCAACTTTAGCTCTTAAACTAAAAAAAAATGATGTCATTCAGACTTTTGTTTGTCAGATAAAGCAAAGCATCACATTAGAGTGCCTTGACTGTGTTCATTAGTATGCCATGTACACATCAACCCAGCCAGCCCATCCACCCCGACACAAGGCTGTAGTCACGCTGAATAATAATCGCAGCGAGGGGCTTTAATGCAAAGAGGGCACAATGAATGTATAATGCTATGCAAACACACATTCAGTTTCATTTGGCTTATTGCACCACTTTTGTTATGTACAGTATATCGAAAGCAACACTTCCCCTGGATGCAAATGCAATCATCCATGATACTGTTTATATACACTTAGTCATCCACAACTAACTTAGTGTGTGCAGCACAGTTGCATTAGGCACTTATCAGCCTAAATTACCAACCAAAATCTACCAGTGAAGATCATCCCCCTGTCTTTAATTGACAAACAAGATTGAAATTTATCAGGGCAGGGCAGTGTGGGAGGTTTAGGACCGGATTTGTGCATCCCTTAAGGCCCCCCCCACACTGCCCAGACTCAAACCAACAGCCAACTGCCTTTATCTGACCACTCCATTGCCCCTCGTCCGACCTGTTTAGCAGAAAAGTTGGCTAGCACATCGCCAATCAGAATGGTCATACATCTAGCACACAACCAATCAGAGAATCCAATGGCTCAGACGGCCGACAGCCAACCTTCTTAGACTTCACATGTTGAATCGCTCCCCCAGAATCCCCCCAGACGCTTCAGATGTTCAACGGTTGGGCCAGTGCGTTCCTGCCTTTACATTCCGGAACTTCAGCACGTTCCAAGACCAGACCAGGTTTCTCTGGTCCACTCTGCAGTAAGCATGTTAGTGATGAGATGATAGTGATAATACATTTTTAATTGATAATGAAGAGACTGGTCTGCAGTGTGTCCTAGAGTTAAATCTTGTTTTATTTCAATATCAGTCATGTATATAATAAAACACAATTTCTTAAATGTAATTTTATTATACCTTTAATCAACTTGTTCCCACTCTCTGTGTAATTGTGTTTCTATCAGATCTTTGCTGAAAAATTCTTTGGAATTTTTAGGGTTTCGTGTTTTTGGTTGGCCCAACAGAAAGAACTGGTTAAGTAACATCAACTGCGAGCTACAGCTGAATAGAACAACCTGACCGCTACAGAAATTTCATCAACACAAAAATGAAAATACAACCCAAATGAATATTTCAAAAGTGAAGACAGAACCCACAGCCACACTTTTTCCACGTATACATCAAAAGTGCTTCCTGTAAGCCCTCTTCAATAAAGCTATTAATCAGCGTCAGGGTGATGCTCTGGTCCCTGTCAACACTGCTTCACCTTCACAAGATAAAAGATGCTCGTTTTCTCTGTCATTGTCTCCCTATTGAACGCAAACCGCTCCCTCAACGTGACGACCTTGGCCCACTGTGGCCCATCCGAGATCAGCCTATCAACACACAGCTGGAGCATTTAGTCAGTGAGTGCCTAGGAGAGCTGCAGATAACAGTCTATTCTCCTTGATTCACTCAGTGCTGCATTATGCTGGAAAAGTCCAGAGATAACACAGAACAGAGGTGGAAAACAGCAAATGAGCAGGATTTCTTCCTGCAGACATGTACCTGACTTAAGCTCAATCAATCAACATTGTCTGAGACTTTAAACTGCTGTTACTGCAGCTACTTCACTAATCCAAAGCTACAAGGATGGCTGCATTAAGATGAATCCGGTGCAAATTGGATGTTGCAGGCGAACAATGCTATCCTCGCTCCCAGGTTAGATTGCCACTCAACTGTTCCTCATTAGAGGACAATGGCTTTGGGCTTCACACTGGACAGGCAGGCAATACAATTCTGTTAAGACTCCAGGATCCACGGGCAGAAATTAGAGACTAACTGTCTGAAAAGCACATTAGCAGCAGACAGGCCTGCTGAGGAGTTAAAGCAAACAAGTTGTTTTAAAGTGGTAGTGAGGCACGTCGTTTACTCTTAAAATCATGAGTGAATGCCTTTGGAGGTTCAAATGTTTTATTGAAAAGAAAGATGAAGACAAAATTACACATACAGAATTCAGTGTAAACTAGTTCCATCAAAAGTCCTGGCAATTAATGAAAGATGGGAAAATGGCTGCCATCCATCCATCCAATATTTTGACTTTCACTGGCTGTCATTGAACATCCTGCAGTTTGTGATGTGAATAATATGGGTCAAATTGATCTTTTAGGTTCATAGCAAATGGTGGCAGTATATGGTTAAATTACACAGAAAAAAATTGAGCTCTGACAGAGCTCTCAAAGAAACAATCAGTAACAGGGATTCTGCTGATTCTGCTGGAGAACTATCATCTGTCTAATCATCAGCACTGTCCTTGTGAATTGAGTCCGTGTGCTCCTTTGCCAGTTTGTCTTTCTGACTCAGTCTTTTTGCTGAGCCCTTTTTGTTTATTTTTTTTTGCATGGATGACTCTCTATCTGTGTACTGGTGTAGTATCTGTGTATTAAAGGAAATTCTGATTTACACTGCATGGTCTAGAGTCATGCTTATGAGTCCTCCACCTTGTGTAAAGTTCTTGTCACAAACACATTTTAGTACATAATTAGATATAACTAAAAATACATGAATGTTTCACCATAAGCTGACTATAATATCATACACCTTCAATCACTTAAGAAAGATGTTGGCTGTGGTGGAAATTGCATCAGTGGCTGTGTTGAATGAGAATCATAGCAGAGTAGTTGTGAGTCTGCATCTGGAGCATGCCTTCATGGCTGAATGGGCTTAATACAAGCCTGTCATCCAGAAGATCAGGGTTTGTCTCCCATTTGGAACATATTGTTATAGTGTTGACTTATTTGGACACTAACTTCAGTTGTTATTGCTTATTACTTATCATTTTCATTTTTTTTTCAGTTTTCTGATGTTGATTGGTCTGGCTTAGGAAGTACGATACTTAGTTAGGTTTAGGAAAAAATGGTTCTGGTTAAAATAGATCCTTTCACATGTTTGAAAGGATTACTTATCTCATAGCATTTTTCTCCGTGTCTCAAAGCTATGACACTGTCAATTGCAATGCTGGCCCTTAACCTGTTTATTTTATTTCAAAATTGCATTATATCAAACTCCTAGCATTACTTCAAATGGCTCCACAATCCCCCACTTGTTGTTGGAATATTTTGTGTTCAAGTTTGTTTTTTAGGATAAAACCCCTTGAGATGTACCATCTCGTTTTCGAGGGGGTCCCAACATGTAACACAATAACTACATTACAGAGACGTGACAGAAAAATAAAATAAAATAGTAAATAGAAATAATAATAATAATAAAATAATAATAATAATAATAATAATAATAATAATAATAAATCAAATATAAATACAATTATCAATAAGACAAGGTGCATCCAACAAGCAGAAACAAAACAAAACAGAACAAAAGACAAACAACATACATTAAATTCATCAAAACATTACAACCAGTAGGTGGCCAAAATGACCAATAATGAATAAAAAGTGTGAGCAGATCACCAAATACAATCAAGTATAAACATTAGATATAAACAGTATAGTGACAGTTTCATTGATAACAAGAGCAGTCCATCTTAAAGTGAGAAGACAGGGCATGCTTAAAGTATTGAAATGGATCTAAAATTAACAGGTAAATTATTCCAACATGCAGGGGCTTTAAACTTAAAAGCTCTTTTGCCAATTGTTTTCTTAGAATGAGGGACATAGAAATAGAGCTGAGCAGAGTGCCAAACTTGGTAATTTGAAGTAAAAGGTATAAGATACTGTTGTAAATAAGGAGGATAATTAAAACAGATACATTTAAATATAAGTTGAAGCCAGTGAATGTGTCTTCTTACGTTTAGAGATGGCCATTTAAGTCTCTCGTACATTGTACAGTGATCAGTGAGAACAGGACAACCAAGGACAAATCTGCAGAGTCTATTATATGCTGTGTTAAGTGGAACAAGGTATGATTTAAATGCATTTTGATAGACAACATCACAATAGTCAAGAATCGGAAGTATAAGTTGAGAGGCAACTTTCTTACGAACACTGCGTGTAAAGCAATTTCAAGATCGATGTAAAAAATTGATTCCAAAGTTGACTTTACGTAACACATGATCGACATATGATTTGAATGAGAGTTCAGAATCAAGCCACACACCAATATATTTAATCTTATCAACTTTATGCAGAGGAGTGCCGTCATTACAGGTTATGACACAAGAACCGGGATTGGATTTGAGTTTCTGTCTGGTACCAAAGATCATGATATTGGACTTTGTTTTGTTGAGCAATAGTTTATTATGTGAATGCCAGTCTTGTAAGATGTTGAAATCAGACTGGAGAGAAGCTTTGAATTTTATTTCTATCATTTCAGCATTAAACCAAAATTTTCTCAGACTCTCCTCTCCTCCAAGCTCTCCAAATCATTCACAATTGTTGAAACTAGAGATATCAGTTTTGGCTAATTTCTATGGAGGACTAAAAGTGCCACAATTAAATAAATAAATACACCATTAAATCATTAAATGTGTCATTAATTAATTAAATGTGTCACTAATTCATTAAAATATCAATTAATTTAATGTAAAAAAAACAAAAAACATATATAATTATTTCACTATTTAATTATTCCATGGTCCTGTGTTGTATGGAGGACTGAAAGTGCCATAATTAAATACATAAATACACCATTAAATAATTAATCAAATGTATAATTAATTAATTAAATGTGTCATTAATTAATTAAAATTGGAATTAAATGTGTCAATAATTCATTAAAATACCAATTCATTTTATGTAAAAAACATAATCATTTCACCATTTAATTAATTCATTCATGGTCCTGTGTTGCAGTGCTTAATGAATTTATTTTGTCTGTCAAACTCACCCATCAAAGTCAGTGGGCAGGGCTAACAGAAATCTAGTCTAATCCATTGCTTTGGTCTGAAGTCTTGAAACCGAAAGAAGAACATCCCCTTTAACTTTCTAGTGAGATCAAGTTTTTGACATTTCTTCCTTTGTAAATGACCTTCAATGTGAGGATTATTTATAAGAACATCTTGTTTTCATTTGGTTTACTGATATTCTTTGAAGCCAGGTTATTATTTCATTAATTATTAGACGCTAAATGCAGGACTTTTATTTTGAAAGCGTCTCGCTGTGACCTGAAAACATCAGTGTTCTTGTAAATCGTGTGTGTCTACGTGTTGGAAGTGTGCCTGCATGGTCTTTGCTGAACTGATGACAATGATTTACTTGGTACCTGGCTGATAAAGGGCTCAGGGTTTGTTGTCATATCGCTTCATGACATGTTTAATGTTTAATTCAGATTGTAACTCTTACAGATTTGCACAGTTTGATATAGCATGTTTGAGCTAGTGGGAACGCTAATTAGCATTAGCTCAGCTATCCTGTCAGTACAGAGGAACGGAGATGAGGTGGTCAAAGGTGTGTTTGGAGTGCACATGGTTCCTGTAATAAACAGTTTGGACCATCAGTTAGAGAGTCTGACCATCAGTCAGCAAGGATGCTACATCCTGCACCTCGCACTCTGTAGTGGGGCTAGCAGGGGACCGAGCCTTCCACAGTGGTTGCCAATAAAGTTTTGTTTGATTGCATCAATCCACTATCTGGAATCAATTTGCCTTGACTTGATGTGCAGGGTAACCAATCAGGTGTTAGGAACCGCCCATCGACTATGATGGGTGAGTTTGACAGATAAAATAAATTCAAGAAGCACTGCAACACAGGACCATGAAATAATTGAATAGTGAAATAATTATATATATATATATTTTTTTTACATCAAATGAATTGATATTTTAATGAATTAGTGACACATTTAATTCCAATTTTAATTAATTAATGACACATTTAATTAATGATTTAATTGTGTATTTATTTATTTAATTGTGGCACTTTTAGTCCTCCATAAATTTCGAGCTAATTTAACTTGCAATAGGCCAACAGCTATGTAGGGGAAATTAAAGCTCAAATATGAATATTAATTGCCATGGTTTGGTCTGCTGGTACCCTTTTTTATTTTGTAGTTATATCCTCATGTGTCATGTTTCACTTTCTACACCCTCCCTCTGTCTGTTTCCCTAATGTTTTTGCTCCTCACCTGTGTTCCATTAGATCGTCTCTACCTGTGTATATAAGCATGTGTTTTCTCCTCACTCTCCGTTGGCTTGTCAGCTCAACTGTCCCCATCTTCTTCTCCACTTGTGTCTACCTGGGGCTTCCTGTGATCCATGTGTCTCCTGACTTAACTTAATTTTGCACTCGTTGTTTTCTGTTTTGTTGCCTGAGTTTTGCTTGCCTTTGTTTTCAATCTGCCAGTCTCTGTTTCTGCATTTATGTCCTCACCATTTTGCTATTGAAAACCTCTTGTTTATCAGGCAATAGTAGGAGAAAGTGTGTTTAACTTTCACTTATGCAAGGAGTTTGTAACTCAATTTCAGCCAAGTGTAAATAGAAACAGTCAAATGCTTTTTTTTTAAAATTGTGGCCCCATTGACCTGCTTATCCTTGAGCCCTGAAAGCCTTTAGCTGGCTAGATGTCATTATGATCTAATTCTTGATCTGGCCTGAAACACTTCTTTTGCCATTTGACCAGCGGGTAAAAAAACAAAAATCTCAAAATCTTAACTTCAGTCATAAAAATACAACCATTATAACTTACTGACTCATTTTCATTTTGGGATACGCTTGCCTTCAAACCCTCCATAACGTATTACTTACTAAGCTGATTTGAAAATCTACTGAATTGATCTACAATAATGCATTGTTTTTCCATTGGTCTACAATTAATTAACAACACTACAGGTAAGAAGAAGACCTTACAAAGCATCTCATCTTAAATTACAATTACAAATTAATAAAGAATCACTGGATGTGAAGAATTCTGGATACTGAAGTTCAAGTATTTTCAACAATTATCTCCTGCTGGTTTGTACAATAAGAAATTAGATCTTTTTGGCACTAAACCCAGATCAAATTGACAATGCATTTGCTTCAAATGATTGAGATCTACTTCCAAACATTTACCGTAGCCCAGTGTAAACTTCCAGCACTCCATAATTCTCCCTCCCTTTCCTCCCAGTGAGAGGAATCCCTCTAAACATGGCCGGATTTCACACTGGGTATTAGTGAAGAGTCTTAGAGTGTAAGATTATTTTAGTGCTGCATACAGAGGACAGTGACATGAAAAATGGGAGAGGAAGAGAAAGGGATGACATCCACTAAAGATCATGAATCACATCCAAATCTCTAACAGGATTATATGGTCTGCACTTGAGCTTTCACAGCCGCCAGAGCAGCACACTGCAGGGCTCCGATGACACTTCAAGCTTGTGTTGTTGCCTTATAAACTACTGGTCAGAAGTGCTGCCGTTAGGAAAGTTATGAGTTATGAAAGTTTGGCCCTCAGAGCTAAATTTCATTTTTTTTGTGATTCTTTTTATGTGTATTGTAACCTTCACTCACCAATCACTTATTTTTCACTGAATTGGGTTGAAATTTGTCCTAAAGATGAGGATAGAATAGCAACATCTTTACATGTAAAGCAACATTATGTCACTTTTTACTTTTTGTCCTTCAGGATCTTGTTGATGGTTCAGTGTCTTGCAACAGGGTGAATGGTGTCTCTGTCCCTTGTTTCTGCTCTATGTAACTTCAGTGAGAGGGTAGGATCACAGCGTTACAGACATGTTTACTTTAACATTAAAGTTTTCATCACGAGTTTTGTTTGTAGTTAGCACCTACATTACATCTGACTAATTGTTACAGACCTGGGACCACCGTGGTCCCATCAAGGTCTCAGGTCTGTAACAAGGCCTGGGACCATGGTGGTTGTGCATTCAACAACAGTGGGGGGGGTGCCAAATCACAGACATTTAACTTTTTTATCACATCTAGGAATTATTTGGTACTTCAAAGAGATAAAAAGAAAAAAAAAAGAAAAAATCCACAGATCTTGCGAAATACAGCTTTGAGATTTGAAAAAAGAAGAAAAATTTTAGTTCCTCAAAACTATAGTTTATGTGAAGGTGTTAATATTAATGGGAGACAAAAAAAAGTTTCATTACTCCATAATTTTTTTTGTTGTTAAAAAATAGCTATTTTTTCATAATTTTCGATATTTTCTTCAGTGGTTTTATTTCCATTTTATTTGTACAGTGTTGACTTCAAGGTTTTCTTTCTTTCTTTGTCTGATTCCTATTGAGCCTGTTTTTTCATTGGGTCCCTGGGATTTACAAATTACAGCTTGCAATGTATTGATTTGCAGATGACGTAATCTTGTACTGTCTATATAGAAAAATACAAATTGGCACTACATTTTTAATGCAGGACCAAATACCTTCTTGATATGATAGAAGTATATGATTACAATAAAATATCAAAATTTTGTTGCAAGAATATGGAAACTAATGATGATTATGAATCAAAGATTCTTTGTGTAGGCTAGAAAGAGGACTCAGATGCAGGGCAAGTAGAAATTCACCGGCTTTTATTCTGAAATTCAAGAGCTTCAGGATAGAGGCCGTGAAAATCTTAACCTGGCAATCTGCTAACTAGGAAGGCAAGAAAAGAAAAGAAAACTCAGAAATTAAAACCTCACCAACGGATAAAACAAAATGCTCACACTGAGGAAAACAGAAGACTACAAACTGACTGACTGAAAAGGCTGAAAAGGCTTGGGCTATAAAAAGTACAACTCAAAATCACTCCAAAGGAGGTAGGCACACAGCTATAAAACAAAACTAAACTGACAGACTAAGCTGTGAAATATTAACAAACAAAAAAATCACTGTTCATGAGGCTATGAATGAACAGAGAAAAACCAACAATGAATTCAATACTTAGACTGTGACTTGGAACAAAGACGAAGGGCTTGGGTGCATGACAGAGCGAGACACTTTGGCACAAGACAAGAGACGCAGACTTAAATATCACAAGAGGGTAATTAGGGAACCGGTGGAAACAATCAGGGATCAGGGGAGACGTCAGACTGGAGACACATGAGGAAGGGCAAGTGACCTGAAACGAGAGGAGAGTTAGACTTTCAAAATAAAACAGGAAGTTCACGAGACAAAAACCCAAGACAAGACAAAACCTCACCGCTGTGTGACACTTTGTATAACAATTATGTATTGTTTTTTTATGTGATTAATGTACACATTATGCAACAACTATTTGAATAGATACATATTACAAACCATCCATAGGGTTTCTTGCACAGACCAAATCTCAACCCAATCCAATGGAATATAACATTTTGCCCTGTGGACCAAACTTCCAAAAATCTTGAGTTGGTACAAATAACCAAGTCACAAGTAAGTAAAAAAATACAGAGTTTCACCTGTAGTGAAGAGGCAGGGGTGCCATATAGGGGGGGGAAGTTAGGACAATTCCAAGGGCCCCTGGCTGACAGGGGCCCCAAAAAATAGGTAAAAAAAAAAGAAAAAAAAACTAATATGAAATTATTAAACCATCATCATTGAGTATATATTTCAAATCTAATAATAAAATGAATGATCTCTTTGTTTTACTTGTTTTTGGCAGTAAAAGTTAAATATCCCCATTGACCAAAAAGTAAACATCCATATTGACTGACCGCCCCCCTGTATCTGCATGAAATGGTTTGGTCCTGCCTTAGCGCACATATCAGTGATGGTGTTTAGTTTGCAGTAAGTAGATGCGCCAGAACTACAGTAATCACAATGTTGCCGAATTCAAAATCTGGTTTTCAAAAAAGGAAAGAGAGGAAAGAGAGAGAGGAAAGGCAAAGGAAAGGGTGTCAAACTATAACCCAGTTTTTCACCAAGAAATGTGGGTAGCCTATAGTCTGTGAGTGGTATTAACCTGTTGGCTTAATGTCCACAGTGAAATAAGCTAGCTAGCAACAGACTAGTGTTAGCCTACATTTCATCAACATTTAATCAGTCCAGGGAAACAGTTTAGCAAGATATTCATATTACATCATTTTCCCTGCACCTTTTAGCAGACTTAACAACAGATGAGTCAGCAGCAGCCCAGTCTCCCCATAACTGTCCCCCTCCCTGTCCCAGTGAAGAAGGTGAGCAACATTATGTTTAGTGACATGCCAGTTAGCATTATTGCAGGGAGTCTGTGGGGAGTTCTCTGTCCCTCTTGCTCTTTTTACCATTAAAAAAAAGAAAATGAAATATTTATTAATGACAGAAATTCAGACACAAATTATTTTCTCACATAATGATCAATGAGGCAGAGTATAATTAAAATAAACATGTCATTCAAACAGATATGTCAAGTGCATCAGCAGCAGCTCTCTCTCAGCCCCCTATAAAATAAAAATAGCATATAATCCATATTTATTTCAGAATGATTTTCATGTATTAAGTTTTTAAATAAAAAGAGCATATGCATGTTTATATATGATATAGTTCAAATTCAACTATTACTAAAGTAGAATGTTTGGTCAGTATTTTGGGACTCTCACCCCCCTGCTTTGCAGTAGGAACAGTGAAAATTTCCGGTGCATACAGATGTGTGACTCAATGCAACTCTCAGTACAATCAAAGAAATGTTCATATTTTCTGGAAATCAGAAGAATAAATCGCAACGACCATATAGCCTCATATATGTATTTTTTCACCCCAAATCCAATGCCACCACCTGTGAGCCTACAGCTGTGGAGATAAATTAGACCTGCATGCAGGACTACAAGGTTCTTTTCACAAATATGGGAATGATAGTCAAAAATATCATTAAAATGCATAGTTTTATATAAAACGGCACAATTATTTTTCGCCGACCTATACAAGAGCCCAATTTGATTTCTTTTAATGGGGCCCAAGATCACTGGCAGCGCCCCTGGAAAGAGGATCTGAAGTGGTAACTTGATGTTTATTGACATTTAGAGCTGCAACGATTACTCGAGTAACTTGAATAATTAATTAATTAAAAAAATGGTCGAAGCAAAATCTCGGCCTCGAGGCTTCATTTAATTCCTGTCACCCGTGTTATGTGGCCTGCTTAGCTCAGGGATCATGTTTCCACACAGACTGTTATTGCGGACACACCCCACTACATTCACAATTGAGACAGAGAATGTCCAAAGTTTGGGATCATTTCACATTTAAAAAAGAAGATAACAAAGTGCACGTCAACAATGATTCAACATCTGAACCGAAAGCATCCAGCTGTTAGCACCAGCTCACCAAGCGTCACCTACACAAGCTAACGTAAACAGTGATGTTAGCTAATTTAACGTAGCCTAGAACGTATGGTAATTTTAGAGGCTGTAGCCTGATGTCGGTGAGACTAGATATCATGTTAAGATGTGGAAACTACTTTGTGTTAAATTTCAGGAGAAACACACACACACACACACACACACACACACACACACACACACACACACACACACACACACACCCTTACTCCCGGTGATACGAATAGTTGGAATAAATACCTGTATGTTTTTTTTCAGGAATAAAAGCTACTTGCTTGGTCTATTTAACAGGCCTGTCATTTTCGTATTTCGTGCATTATTTAGTATTGTTGTTTAATAATGTAAAATTCGTTATTATTAGATTACTCGAATAATCGATGGGATAATCGGTAGAATACTCGATTCTAAAAATATTCGATAGCTGCAGCCCTATTCTCATTAAATTTCCCGGTTTGGGAGTGTTTGTTTTTTAATATTAAGACATCACCAGTATGTATTAGGGATGTAACGGTATGAAAATTTCACACCACGGTAATAGTAACCAAAATTATCACGGTTATCGAATACCGCGGTATTTTTTAAAATGTCTTCAAAATATTGAAAAAACACTGATAAATTGAAATAATTTCATCGAGATTTATATTTAAATATATTTATTATATATTCAAATAGTCCAAATCCAAAACCTTAACAAAACACTGCAAAATCAACATTAAATAATTATAAAAGAATGTATCAAAACTGTGCAAAATAGGTCATTGGCTTTTTGTGATGAGGCAGCCTGTTTTTGAAACGTGTCCTTTAATGTCTGCATTACAGAGGTAGAATGAGATGTAGTGGCAGCAGCACTCGATTGGCCAGCAGATTCTCTCTGTGAAAAAAACGAATGAAAATGTTATTATTAATTATTACTGTCACTGTTACTTAATACTAAGGATGCAACCAACAGATCACAAAACTCACAATTTAGATCACATCACTTTTGTGAGAAACAGGTTGGATCATTTTTTAGATCAAAACAAAAAGGATTATTGTTAAATTAATTATGAATACTCTATTTTGGCTCTTATCTGTATCTAGACACTTGTTATATTCACCATTTTATATTATTCTTTATATATAATTTATTCTACAAATAATCCACAAGTGTTATATATTTCTGATATTACTAATATATATTGGCTGTCTGTCTCTCTGTCTGCCTGCTCGTCTGTTGTCAGTGGACTCGGTCAATCTGATTGGTCAGATGGCTGCTGAGCCACAGGTAGACGCTGCTCAGGTGAACGGAGCTGAGATGAAAGTCAGTTTGCATTCACTGACTCAGTCCACTCAGTATGTGTTTTTCTCAAATCCTCCTCACTGCAGCTCTGCATCAATATTTGGGGAATTATTAGGTCGACTTTAAAAAGTGAAATCTACAGTTAATAAGCGGTTCAGCTAACGTGCCAAATCACGGATCAACTTCACTCAGTTACCACTATCTGCTCAGTTTACATTAGTGACAACAGCAAATTAGACAGAGAAAACTCAACACACACATACATCATCCACCCGAGCTTAAGGTTAATTTACCTTGCATTTGCTGAACAGTTGAGGGTGATGGTCGTAAAGTGAAAGTAAGTAAATTGGATGTGTTGCCGCCCCTCGCAGCAACTTTCTTCTCACAGCTCCTGCAGATAGGGCTGCCATCCTTGACCAGCTGTCCCTGAGCATTCTTATAATAACCAGAATACGCCCAGACTTCAGATTTGGTTTTCTTTGAAGGCGGAAAAATGCCTTGAGGGCCGCTATATCACATCCTCCCTCCGCCATGTCTTCTTCACTACATAACAAGCGCACGAGTTTTCCACACCGTGGTTACCGACTGCGGCGGTTACCATGGTAATTAAAATGTAAACGGTAACCTTCACCGTCTGGAATTTTACCATGGTTTACTGTGACACCGGTAACCGTTACATCCCTAGTATGTATATGAGAATCTGTTCCCTTTGAACAATAATGAGCAATTGTGATATGAGGAAATTGAATTTGGAATGTTAATGATTTTCTTACAGTCAAATCAGACTTGAAAAAATAATCTCTTAGACTGCGAAATCTCACCTCTACCCACCTGGGCATAACCACATAGAATGTGCCAACATTTTCTGACCACATTTTTAGTTTCTTCAGTGATTGAGCAAAGTGACTTTATTCTGAAATAACAACTTGGCATGCTCTGTCCTGTGAGCCCCCTGAAGACCTAACTCAATTAGATGAGTTTCGTAACCTCTCTCTAGAATTCATTCACATAAACATCAGGGGACCTGTGGGTATTGCAAATGCAACTTGTTCTGAGAAATATATGGTAGGCATTTTTGCAGGAAGAACACATATATAATACGAGCATCTTTATGCAATGGCTCAGCACTTGGGTGAACAGACAACTTGAAAAATTTGGGACAGTTTTGAATTAGTAGTTTGCTAGTTTTGAGTTGTCTCCAATCCAGCATCCTGCCCTATTTGTCCTGAAAATTAGTAGTATTAGATAATAAGAACAAGCCAAAACGAGAGCTGACTGTTTTTTTTTTATGAGGTTTGACTTGATTTGAATTCTGATCAGACTGAACTTGGTGACACAGTACTTTTGAGAAACACTGCACTGAACCTACTGTGTATTTTGAAGCGCTGCAAAATTGTCATGAATAATTTAGATCATTATGGAGATAAGCGCAACAAGCTGCTGTCACCAGAATAAAGAGGACTCTAAATTCAAATAAGAGAGCCCTCTCAGAAGATGTAATATTAGTCTGTGTGAATTAGAGAATCATTAATTCCTCATTCTCTGAATCTGTGAAAATATTCTGATAAGATCACTTCTGTAGGATATCATTCCTCCTTAAAGTGACTGTTTTTGTCAAATATGTGTGAGGATTATTGTTTCAGTCAGTGTATATTGTTTTGTACTAGGTGACAGAGAGTGCAGCTGCAGAAGGAATTTGTGATAAAAAAAATATTTTTAAAAATTATCAAAAACATCTGTTCGTAAACTCCTACATCTTCATGATAATCTACGTTTCTGGAGAGGATTAAATGGCTAGACATACCTGTCATCCATGTGTAATGGTTCATGCATTCGTAAACAAATCCAGGACACTTCATAATGCTCAAAGCCAATCTATTTTGTGATGTTGCTATATTCTACACATTTTAATCCTAATGACATTTAACTGTTTTAGAAACGTTGTTTCAATGTGACTGCCATCATCAATAATGAATATAAAAAATATAACTGAGTAAAACATTATGTCTTATTTGTTTGATGCCATACACAACCTAAATCATCAGATGCAAGGCAACCAGTGTAGACACATACAGGTTGTTTTATTAACATAAACAACAAAACTTAAATTATTGATAGATTCCTGAACAATTTTGCGATGGACAATAGCATGCAACAAAGTTTGCTTGCTGAGCAGAACTGCCAGTCATTTCCAGCAGTGTTTCTTGATGCCAGGGGCCTCCAATGTATGTTCTTTCTGTGCCACTTGCCACTGGCGTTGATGGGAAAGCCAACACTTTGGACACACCTGGTGAAGGCGTTTATTTTTTTCTACTCTGAATCTCTTAGAATTGTCTTCATGTTCCAACTTTAGGGTAAGGACTCTAGAAAACACTCTAACTGAACGGTATCATATCTGCCAATGGAAGAGTGGCGAATTGGCCCAGATTCCAGAAGGCATTTGAGCGTACTTATTTTGTATAAGTAGATATCTAAATCTTTTAAACTTTTTAAGGTTTGTCCTGCACCTTCTTCCAGTTGCTCAGCGTGTTAACATTGGCTTCCACTGTCCTTTTTTTTTAATCGATTTGATAAAATGCTGGAGGAAGTCACTAACCCTTTTTAGATAGAAAAGGCGGCACATTTTCTCCAAGGTCCTGTCTTAATACAGTGTAAAAGATGTATTGTATTTTATTGCTGAGATTGATCTAACACCATGATTGATCATGTTTTTAAGAATTACCACTCAGTGGTCAAAGTTATCAGAGTAAATTGGCAATTGAAGAATTAGAAACACCCAGACCAAGTTTAAGCTACAGCAGTATGTACAAAAGTAGGGAAGTAGTATAACCGGGTTAGTGTTTCCTCTTATAAATAATATTTTTTAAAACTATTATTAAAGGGATAGTTTGTGTTTTTTGAAGTGGGGTCATATAAAGTACATGCAGTCCATCTGTTCCCTACCATAATCACCAATCAGCGCAGCCTCAGTTTGGAGAAGTAGAGAGCCGCTCCAGCCAGACACTTAGCTTTGTACTGCAGTGAACGGGGTCCAGATGTAAAGCGAATTTTAACCACCTAAAACAAGACTCACCTAGAAAATGTATAACAGTTCAAGCGTACGTTGTATAGAGAAAATTCACACTGCTTTACATCGCCGTCAGACCGCCCTTTCTTTTGGCACTACATTTTCTCAACTGTAGAACCTCCGTATCCCTATGCATTGGCGCAACTGGGCAACAGGTGATCTGCGAGTGGCGAAATACAGTGCGAGGCCCAGTTGCTGGACGAGAGGTTTACTTTCGACAAAAACTAAACTTAACAATTTCAGACATAGACACAGACCGTAGAAACTCTGTATCCCTACGCATTAGCGCAACTGCCAAGGGAAGCAGAGGTTGAAAAAATATAGTGCCAAAAGAAAGGCCGGTCTGACGGCAATGTAAAGCGGTGTGAATATTTTCTCTATACAACGTACACTTGAACTGTTTTAGGTGAGCCTTGTTTTAGGTGGTTAAAATTGGCTTTGTATCTGGACCCCGTTCACTGCAGTAGTCTCAATCTCCAAAATGAGGCTGCGCTGATTGGTGATTACGGTAGGGAACATATCGAGTATACATATATACTTTATAGGACCCCACTTCAAAAAACACGAACTATCCCTTTAATGTTACTGTTGCATTAATGTGTATCTGCCATATTTTGGCTGTACATGTTTAAGGTTTTAACCCTTTTATATAATGTTGGCTAGTATAATTCACAGCAATACAATATATAGTATAAGAGTTTATTAAGCATAAGCTTAATAAACTTAAGCTTAAGCTCTCCGTCCCAATAAAAAATCAGTGACTTTGTATTCTCAAGTGTTGACAATGAAGCTATTGATGCTCAACATAATGTAGACTGAAGTGCTATATGTTCTCACCACTCAACGGAAGTTCAAAAACTGGACAATCTCTTCAGAAACTTTCCTTGAAAGCAGGTTTAATTTTCAAAATGTTTCATCTGATATTACACATGATGATATCAAACAAGTGCAATACAAGAAAATGTACTGCAAGATCAATTGAGCAGATAGAGGGGCAGAAGCAGTGAAAACAGCCTTTGAATGACTGAGGAGACTTTCGGAGGGGTTGGCAGTATTTTTGCACAGACTTCTTCACCTCTCCCCAAAGCCAGCCTTATCTGACGTTTGCTTGTAGTGGAAGGCTTCAGGAAGTTTTGGAGGAAAGTGGTGCAGGTAGACTTACAAAGGCCTGTCACTTTCTTTATATAGTACACAGCCTGTCCAGAATATAGATCAGGTTGCAGCACAGTATCTGCTGCTCTCTGTTCTGTCCTTGAGGCGGAGAGGAAGGACGCGGAGACGGAGTATCTATTCCATGATGGTCTTCTGGAAAAGTTGGTTTATCTACAGAAAAACAGAACTGAAAACATTTTTGATAGAATTGATTGGGCTCAGACAAAGGAAAATGAATAGCACTTGGCACTTAGCTCCTTGGACTACAAACGCATGTCCTTGAGGTGTTATTTTCATATTATTTTCCTCACAGTGTCATTGGATTATAGCACAGAACAAATGGACAGACACTCAAGAAATGTACACTTGTTCAGACCTCTTAAACACACCAAGACATTTTTGGAAACTCCATATCTCAAGCTTTTCTTTAACTTACCCTCTTGACTTCAAACTCTGCTTCTTTGGTCATGTTTAATAGTTATAATAGATGTTCATAACCAAATGAATGGCTTCTCTCTTAGTCTTGTATTCAAACTGTTGTTACCTCGACTAGCTAGAAAATGACAGACTAAACACTAGCTAACCCAGCTGCCCAATCTGTAAAGAGCCACACCAGTGCATCACTTATCCTGGACAACTAGGTACCGCAACACCATTAGGACAAACCACACACAAAACTGTAGTAAATTTTTATCAGTGACTAGGAGAACAAGCTTTTGATTATGTTGGATGGCAGCCCACGGTTGCCTGTCAGAACATAGATTTTCTTTTTCATTTAATCTTAAAGCTTTTTGGCATGGAAGTTTCACAAACAATGATGCCAAAGCATCAAAGTATTATTTTTCCAAATATTTGAGAGTACACAATAACTGTAATATGAACGCAAAAAAAGGCTATCTGAAATAATTATCAGCAAATGTAATCATAATCATAACTAAACTTAACAAATTGCCAGTGTTACTGTATCTGGTATGTGGTTTGTCCATATAACATTGCCATATCTCACTGTCCAAGATGGCGGACATGTTCATGACTGTACTCAGCATTCAGCAGCTACTCACATTTGGTATTGACAACCTGCTGCTGCAACACTGATGACAACAATAGATGTGTTTCATGGTATTGAGTGGTAAAAGTAAAGAAATGTCTAACGCAGCCCTTACGGTCCTTGCCTACATTTGTTTTAAGTTGCAGATAAGTGTAACCCACTTCCAATCATTCCTGACAACTGAAGTGCAGCTGGTGCTGTTTTCCCCCTTGTACTTATCTCTGACCCCCTGTCTGTCTGTGGACCATTATTTATGTGTTATAATATCACAAACGTGCAAAATTCACTCAGGAAAATGTAGCGTTGTGTTGAAATGAAAATGAAGGCAGATGTCACACAAACACACACACACACACACACACACACACACACCTTGGGTTAGTATACAGTCTGAAAATTTACCCAAAGCATCAGCATTTGATGACTTGAGAATAAGACCTCTGGAGAACAATAGTTGAGTATTTACTCCCTACCTTAAAGAAGGCAATCTGTTATAAGTTATTGACAAAGTTAATATGCACTAAATAATTAAATTTGTTTCAAATCTGCTCTGTATCATTTTACTTCTATGGAAAAAGTGAAAATATAACATATCAAAATGATCATACATTCAGGAGATTTTTTATTATTATTGATTGCACATAGTAAGTAAAGGCAAAATAATGCAAATACTTTAAAAAAAACTCAAATTGAAGCTGTAGTTTGGCATATCTAACTTAAAAAATAGCATGAAACAGTTATATTTCAGGATATTTTCTTTTCTAAACAGCAGGATGCATTGTGATGAGGTAATGTATCTATTTGTAGCTATGTAAAATTACTGTAACTGTGACATGACAATGGTCAAGAGTTTTGGTAAGTTGGCAATCATAATTTTGTTGAGAATGCTGCAGTAAACAGTCAGAATAACGTTTAATAAGTGGACTCTGAAAGCGCCTAATTTCAACCCATATTGAAGTTTCTTGATAGGTAGCAACTGCCAATTAGAGATGCACCGATCCAGTTTTTTCCGATCCAATCCCGATACCGATACCTGGACTGAGCGTATCGGCCAACACCCGATACCGATCCAATACCGTTGTTGAATTAATAATAAACTGTATACCTTCCACCATGTGAAAGGGACTAATGGCACCAGACTTTCCTAAAAAAGACAAAATAATCAAAGTTACCGAACATTGTAAACATGTGTAATATTAATAATAATAATAATAATAATAATAATAATAATACATTTAATTTATATAGCGCCTGTCAGGGTACCAAAGGACCCACGCAACAAAGTGGAACAAACAAATTAAAGAATGAATGGAGCGCCTGTCAGTCAGCACGGAGGGACCACTAGCCCCGAAGTCAGTAGCACCGTCTGTAAACAAACTAGCGTCTGGAGGCTCCGTGCACACAGCAGGGCGACTATCCAGCATTGCTGCGAGCCGAGGAGACTGCAGCAGCAGAGGAGGAGACTGCAGCAGCCCGGCGGTGAATAACCCTGAGGTTGTGATGGAGGGAGGACCAACGGAGCAACGATGGACAGCCCACATAGTATTGAGTACGTCAGTTTGAAAGTTAGCGTTGCTAGGCTAACAGCTGACCGGTGAGGCTAACAACTGATGGCGGGGCGACTAGCTAATCAGCGAGAAATGTGACATGAGTACGTGTAATGTCCTGCATACAGGAACACAAAATAAAACATAGCAGCTGAACCTGAGAATAAACTAATGAAGAGTTGGTCAAACAACAACTTGCGCTCTTCCAGCATGCGACACACCGACGCTGACAAATGACGTAGTATATGCTGCGACGGCGAAAAAAAAAAAACTGTCAATATCGGAGCCGATATCCGATCTTAATATCGGATGGGTGCACCCCTACTGCCAATGCCTGTCATCATTATTACAGCAGCAAAGTAGGAAGTCAGGTGAAATATATAACAATAATGATAATTAAAGCTGCAAGCAGCGATGAACAGGCCCTCGCAGTCCACGCGTTTCGGGGCATGCTGCTGTCGATGCATGCTGCCGCCGGGCTTGTCAACGCAACACGTTCCGTTGAGTAAGTTTTTCCTATGATTTGGTGGGCTGCTTCTCCTGCCGGTATTGAAAAATGTATGCTGAAATCAGAAGAACTCCCTGCAATCTACATAAAGAACAACTTATGAGAGGAGTACACTGTTTGACCCTATAGACCCTCTGTTAAACAGAGGTTTGTATCCATTATCAAGGCTGAATGACCAATAATTTACAGAAAAAGCTGAATTTTTCAAAAAGCTGAAAAGGCAGAAAGGCTGAAAAGTGAGAGGGCTGAAATAGCCTAAAAAGGTGAACAGTTTCTGTTTGATGGCCAGCCTCAGTAAAAGGATTGCTGGTTGAGGCGGCAGAATATGGACTATGATTCCGGTCAGAGAATGAAGGCACTTGGAGAGAGAGATCTGATTTGACTTCCTTTAATGAGGTTGTTGGACTTTAAAATAACTGTAAAACGTTTGTTTGTGTGTGTGTGTGTGTGTGTGTGTATGTGTGTGTTGTCTGAAAAGACAGAAAGGAAATAAACTGTATTACAACAATGCTCGACATGATATTCAGCAGTTAAATCAAATAAACATATGTAAATAAGCTGCTATATGAGCACAAGATTTTAAGGTTCACCAGTAATATCCCTAACTTATATGCAAACCACTACTTATGCATAATACAACAACAAAGATGCAATATTAGTGGTGGAATAAGCAGTACAATTTCCAATATAACATTAGCAGAGGCAAAGCATGCTAAACAGCATGATAGCTTTACATACTGACTGTTAACCACAGTAAACAATTGGACCTTTAAACTCTAAAAAGCATGGTCACAATCACAACAAATAGACTGACTTGCAAAATTGACATTACAAATGAAATATTCATCATTAAGTCCTCACAATCCAAATGTAGCTGCAGTGCTAGCAAATGGCAGCTAACTACTACTGAGACACAGGCTACTGAGCTAACTCAAACTCACACAACATATTTCCATGTAAAATAATGCAAACCGCAATAGTGATGGAAGTATCCATAACTACAAGCAGAAACCACTTATATTTCCTCAAGAACGCTCACATCATTAGGGAAACACACAGAAAGTCCATGCAGCTTCACAGGGTCTGCTCACTGACCAGTCTGCTGCATTTCAGTGTGACTGGGCATGTTCACTGCTAGTTGTCTTTGCACCAGTAGAGGGTGCTGTTGGATATTGACCTGTAGAGCTTTCTTACAGTTTCTGTGGCTGCACATATGCTGGAGCAGTATCAGAGGCAAAGTAGAAGTGTCCCCATAAGAATGAATGGGAAAACGCCTCCCAAACTCCTGCGATTTTTGAATGAAATGTAATGGTTACCGCCAAAATATTTATATATTGAGTAACAGGAGACATTGCTAAACTCTGTGATGTCTTTTTTAGTGTTGCATATCTCCACATTGTTGTGTCCGAATGACATGAAACTTAGGTTACTACTTTGCCATGAGCCCCTGAAGCTCTGTGAAAATTTTTAGGCGATGACCAAAAGGTGGCGCTCTTTAAATTGAAGTATTTTATATCTCCACATCGGTTCATCAGATCAGTACAAAATTGGGTACAATTGTTGCCAATGCCCTCCTGAGCATATCTGAGCAAGGGTTACCGATCCGACACTAGTTAGCGCTGTGGTGCCAGTTTAATTTTATATTTGGCACTGTGCCCACACCATAACTCTGTTGGAAATTAAATTCATAGGGGTGGTATAGAATGGCCCCTGTAACTCACACACAAAAATGACCAGCAGGTGGCGCTATCTTTCACGCAAATTCATTTTTGGCCCATAAATCCCACATAATATGTCGCACATTGTTAAACATTTTATCTGCATGTTCCCTCAATTCAGCTGAATTGTATGGTGTAGGCCACGCCCACTTTTGCCATAATTTTCCATTCGCAAAATCACAAAACTTGAAAAACATTTTTTGAACTCCTCCTAGGTGATTTGACCAATTCGCACTAAAGTTTACATGTAGCATCTGTGGACCCTCCTGTCAAAACGTTATCTAAATAATTTTGATAGTCCATAAAACGCCCGAAATATAAAACAACAATTCCCTGCACATTGTGCTGAAAACAGACAATCTTGCATATCTTTTCGAGATACTGTGCGATTATCACAAAAATGTTCATAATTGTCTACCATGGCCCGATGAGGGTTATTGCAAAATTTGGTGCAAATCGGCCAATAGATGGCGCTCTGGTGGCAGTCTAATTAGTGTGTATGAAAGTGAATGGGAAAATCTTTTTAAAGAGTCACAAGACCTTTAACTATTGGGCATGTGCACAGCTTTTCAAAATATTTTACGGTTTTGAAATCATCACAGTTTTAGTTGTAAGGATTTTTAGGCCGTCTTCTGATTTCAGCCACCAAATTATAAATGGAACGACTTCCTCAATGCAGGGTGTTGCATTTAGAAGCCCCTACGCCAGCATGCCATAACAGCAGCACACCCCGACAGCAGCATGCCCTAACACGCGTGGACTGTGGGGGCCCGTTCATTGCTGCTTGCAGTTTTAATTATAAACTTAATTACTACAGTTCCTTTCAAAACCAAAGTTGCATGGTGCTTCACAGAATATAATAGAATACAGCACGAGAAAGACATATTCAGCAAATAAAATTCAATAAAATCAGATGCTTCACAAAATACAATACCGCTGCAAAGAGCAGTAAACAAGAAATATAAGTCACTGAGAATGCAGCACGATATCTGCATCTCAGGATTTACATCGAGTGCCAATGTTCAAGGCCAATGTAGAAAGTAGCGTAATACTTAAAGACACCAGTAATCACATCTTATCAAAAACATGCAATTAATATTAGTTTGTGGACAATGAAATGAAAATTTATGTTGCACACTGAACACAATCCTCGATTTTGCTGAATTTTTCAATACAAATTGCTGTCTAGCAGGTTTGAAAATGTGTAAGTTAACTCTAAGTTCCTGCTCCAGGTGCTTCGATATTGGCTGGAATTAACATTGGTGGTACATATAATACTGGTTACGGCAAAACAATACAAAATTAAAGCTGCAAGCAGCGATGAACGGGCCCTTGCAGTCCAATGCGCGTCGGGGCATGCTGCCGTCGGGGCTTGTTCACGCAACACCTTCCGCTGAGGAAGTCGTTCCTTTATAATATGGTTGCCTACTGCTGCCGGTATTAAATAATGAACACTGAAGTCAGAAAAACTGTGTGAACTGCTGCATGATTCCCCGGACAAAGACTGATTCAATGGTCCGCTTTTGGAGCTGGCTGAGGAAAATGACGAGGCATGATGCAATGAAATAGTTTCAGGAAGAAGCTGAAAGTATCATCGTCCAGTAGCCTCATAAACCCTCCAGCTTCCCGCACAGTGTTAGGCTCAAACTCCCCTGATGGTTTCAAAACACTGGATGATGTCACCTTTGTGCTCAAACACAGTATTCACGGCACAGATATGGAAGTTCCATCTCACTGTGCTTGCTCTTGAGAGTCTGTGTGTCACCACTCTATCAAGCACACTGGTCCTCTTGGTAGATCTTGAAAAAAATCCAGAGAATCCAGCCAGGTCAGAGAAGAACTGATTAACTAATGGGATGTGAGATGTCACCTGCTGCATGATGAAAGCTGAAGAGGAAGAAAGATGAATATTTAAAAAGCTGAAAAGGCAGAAAAGCTGAAAAGTAAGAGTGCTGAAAGAGCTTAAAAAGGTGAACAGTTTCTCTGGCTGCATATATGCTGGAACAGTAGCAGAACCAAAGTTGAAAACGTCTCCATAAGAATGAATGGGAAAAAGCCGCCAAAACTCATGCGATTTTTGAAAAAAATGTAATGGTTATCGCCAAAATATTTATATATTGAGTAACAGGAGACATTTTTATTTCTGTAGAGTGAAAAATGAGGGCACCAGAGCGGGAGACAAAACAGGTAGTGTCTGCTCTCCCCCAGAAATTTAGGCTCAAAATTAACATTGCGGCTTATGGGAGAATTGTTGGAGTGCTTGTCGCTCTGGGGCTTCCACATCCAAAACTGTAAGTCCTACATCTGAAATAAGACCATCAGCTGAAAGCCAACAATATTTCCAACATTTCTATGCATATATCGTCTATGTGAAGTAAAGGATGTGGGATCCAAATCAAGCTGAAGAGAATTTTTTCTCCAGTTTTCCTAGCTGCTCTCCACTCTAGCGATGATGTCACACTCTAGCTTACGCAATACACACCCATTGTAAAATCAGAAGACAAGCTAAAAATCCATAAAACTAAAACTGTGATGATTTCAAAACCGTAAAAGATTTTAAAAAGCTGAATACATGCCCAGTAGTTCAATGTTTTCTGATTGACAGTTCAAATGGTGTCTCTAGCTCAAAGAATGAGGGACATGGAGAGGTTGAAAGTCGATGAGTTTTGAAGAAGATTTGAAGATTTCCCCATTTAATTCCATTCACAGTAATTAGACTGCCACCAGAGCGCCACCTATTGGCCGATTTGCACCAAATTTTGCATTAACCCTCATCGGGCCATGGAACACAATTAGCAAAAAGTGTTGGGGTAATCGGAATGTATTTGGTGAAGATACGAAAGACTGTCTGTTTTGAACACAATGTGCAGGAATTTATTGTTTTATATTTTGGGCGTCTTTTGGTCTATCAAAATTCTTTTGATAACTTTTTGTCAGGAGGGTCCACAGATGCTTCATGCAAAGTTTGGGGCAAATCGGTCAAATCGCGTAGGAGGAGTTTGAAAAAGTAAGTTTTTAATTTGTCGCGATTTTGTGAATGAAAATGTACTGTGCAAGTGGGTGTGGCCTACATCACATACTTAAGCGGTATACAGGGAACACACAGATATGAGTTTTAATAATGTGCGACATATTATGTAGGAGTTATTAGCCAAAAACGGTTTTGTATTGATGATAGCGCCACCTGCTGATCATTTTTGGTGTATGAGTTACAGGGGCCAGTCTATACCACCCCTATCAATTTGATATCCCTAAGTGTTATGGTGTGGGCACTAGGGATGTAACGGTTACCGGTGTCACGGTAAACCATGGTAAAATTCCCGACAGTGAAGGTTACTGTTTACGTTTTAATTACCATGATAACCGCCGCAGTCGGTAACCACGGTGTGGCCGCTTGTTATGTAGTGAAGAAGACATGGCGGAGGGAGGATGTGATATAGCGGCCCTCAAGGCATTTTTCCGCCTTCAAAGAAAACCAAATCTGAAGTCTGGGCATATTCTGGTTATTACAAGAATGCTCAGGGACAGCTGGTCAAGGATGGCAGCACTATCTGCAGGAGCTGCGAGAAGAAGGTTTCTGCGAGGGGCGGCAACACATCCAATTTACTTACTTTCACTTTACGACCATCACCCTCAACTGTTCAGCGAATGCAAGGTAAATTAACCTTAAGCTTGGGTGGATGATGTATGTGTGTGTCGTGTTTTCTCTGTCTAATTTGCTGTTGTCACTAATGTAAACTGAGCAGATAGTGGTAACTGAGCGAAGTTGATCCATGATTTGGCACGTTAGCTGAACCACTTATTAACTGTAGATTTCACTTTTTTAAAGTCGACCTAATAATTCCCCAAATATTGATGCAGAGCTGCAGTGAGGAGGACTTGAGACAAACACGTACTGAGTGGACTGAGTTAGTGAATGCAAACTGACTTTCATCTCAGCTCCATTCACCTGAGCAGTGTCTACCTGTGGCTCAGCAGCCATCTGACCAATCAGATTGACCGAGTCCACTGACAACAGACGAGCAGGCAGACAGAGAGACAGACAGCCAATATATATTAGTTATATCAGAAATATATAACACTTGTGGATTATTTGTAGAATAGACTATATATAAAGAATAATATAAAATGGTGAATATAACAAGTGTCTAGATATAGATAAGAGCCAAAATAGAGTATTCATAATTAATTTAACAATAATCCTTTTTGTTTTGATCTAAAAAATGATCCAACCTGTTTCTCACAAAAATGATGTGATCTAAATTGTGAGTTTTGTGATCTGTTGGTTGCATCCTTAGTATTAAGTAGCAGTGACAATAATAATTAATAATAACATTTTCATTCGTTTTTTTCACAGAGAGAATCTGCTGGCCAATCGAGTGCTGCTGCCACTACATCTCATTCTACCTCTGTAATGCAGACATTAAAGGACACGTTTCAAAAACAGGCTGCCTCATCACAAAAAGCCAATGACCTATTTTGCACAGTTTTGATACATTCCTTTATAATTATTTAATGTTGATTTTGCAGTGTTTTGTTAAGGTTTTGGATTTGGACTATTTGAATATAATATATATATATGTATTTAAATATAAATCTTGATGAAATTATTTCAATTTATCAGTGTTTTTTCAACATTTTGAAGACATTTTAAAAATACCGCGGTATACCGATAACCGTGATAATTTTGGTTACTATTACCGCAGTGTGAAATTTTCATACCGTTACATCCCTAGTGGGCACAGTGCCAAATATTAAATTAGACTACCACCAGAACGCCACCTAGTGGCGGATTGGTAAAACCTTCAATAGCTGTCCTCAGGAGGGCACTGACAGTAATTCTCCTAAGTTTCGCGTTAATCTGATGAACGGATAGAGATGGAGATATAAAATACTTCAGTTTAAAGAGCTTGTGGTCATCGCCTAATGTTTTGCACAGAGCCTTAGGGGCTCGTGGGGACATAGGTTCCCTGCTTGGGCCCTAATAAATAATAATCACTATAAAAACAATATGGACCTTGCAGGCTCCCTGCTCGGACCCTAATAAAACAATCCTTAGAAAAACAATAGGGACCTTGCAGGTCGTTACCTGCTCGGGCCCTAATAATGCCCCTCTCTCAAAAAATAAATTCTATCATGAGCATAGGGTCAGGTAAGAAGTGAAAACGAAGTGCCACTTCAATGTGATTAGCATGCTAACAAGTGGTGGAACGTTCCAGAACTGTGCTATTTAATGTGAGCATATACTGTGTGCACACTATACTATACTATACACTATACTAAGTGTTCTGACAACAACATTGAGACAAATGAAAAATAAAACAATTACTTGCTTGCAAATAGCTTTCACTGATACAGCTCATCAGATTTCATGTCTCTGTACATCTTTGCATGATTGTTTCCCAGAGCTCCTTTTTTTTTATCTGAGCAAACTTCATTCAATTCATGCGGTCATACAGAGATAATACACTGACCATGTCCTGCAATCTTTTCATTAATTAACCATTAGATGTTAAGTTTCTTACTTTGGATGTTGAACAGTGTTCTTTGGCTGCTTTCTCTCAGTGTCATGGGGTCAGTTTTCTCTCGGACAGAGATAAGGGACCGTTCCCCATCAGCACTTGCAGAGGTCTCTGAGATCACTGATAACGCTGCACCTGCGTTATCTTTCATGTTAAAATCCCTTGCCTTGTTAGCATGTTAAATGATGGATCATCCTCTTGGAGTATAAGGGGCCTCAGCACCCCTGTGGCTTGGAAACCTCAGCGCCTAGCGGTCTGATGATAGATTGCCCCACCTTTATCTCAACTGGCTGATTATTCTTCCTCGATCACTAAAGCTAAGTCAGAGCTCGGATGTGATCACCTTGTAATATGGCCTGAAATAGCCTGATTATGCTCAGGTTCATTTCTACCTTGTTATCAGCCTGGATTACACTCCTCGCACTCCTGAAGCAGAAGTCTGTTTGTCATTGCTGTGATGAAATCATGCAGACACCTCCTGTTGGAAAGATTTATGGTGAAGGCTGGAGACATACCTTCATTACACTTCATAACTATAATAGCTGTCACATAGTTGACGTATATGTGGCAGACATTGTGCATTAGATATAATCAACAGTGAATATGACAGGCATTAAGAGGCTTCCTCATTGGTATCCAGAACATCATCAGTGAGAAAGCTTTAGGGGAATGACCTCTTTAAAACATCTATCAACAGATTATTAAGCTAACAATCACTCACACAGAAAGATACTAATTACAAGACGTATATCAAAGAGGGGAGGGGCATTTTACGAGATTGCTTATTATTACAGCCATTATTAATAATCACAGCTGGTCTGTATTACTGCATAAAATCATAGGCTTATCATAATTTAGTGTGATGTCTGACCTTCAGCTGGAATGACAGCTGAGATAATCTGATGACACACTTGCCAACCACTGAGTTTTACTATATATTATACTGTTAATTCTTCCTTTTGTGCAGCAGAGGCTAGTTTTCCCCCCAGTATATGGAGGACATGCAGGAGGAATAATACACACTATAGGCTAGTGTAGTGCAACAGTACAGTATGACATTTAGATTGATTATCTAGCTCTATATCATCTCATTGATGAACAACTGCTGGGAATTACACATTGCTTAAAAACTGAATGATTAACATAACAGTCAAGACATCTTCAACCCATCACTACATGATTTCACAGTTTTACAAACAGTTCTATATTTCACATTTCATTTTCACTTTGGAAGATATTCCAGGTCCTGTGAATAGCACCTCCGCAAAGTTTTGGGGACTCACAAGAGACACATTAGAAAGTAAAATTGAAGCAAAATAGTAGTAGCAGAGGCTGAGATGGAACATGTAGTCCATAATCTACATCAATATAAAGTGGATCCCACAGTTCCCACAATGCAATATGGTACTGCCATGTGTGAGACCCTCTGTACCTGTTAAACACCCACACTTTTCACATTTTACAGACCAAGTTTGTAACACTGGCTTGTGTGAGCTGGTGTGCTCACATTTGCACAACAGTATTAAGTTGTGTGGTTCCTGTGAATCCTCTGAAGGGCAGAAGCAGAGCTTTAGCTGTGTGCTTTGATTTCAATTAATTTCTGTCATGCAAACGATAACCAAACTACCTTGCTATTAGACTGCTTGTCTTACAGTGAAACTCACACCAAAAAGCAACCTAGGCTTTATTCACGTTAGCGATAGCCTCTCCGGTGCGCCGCCATCATGGCAGACAAAAAAGTGTCGATCCCCGAGTGCGACCTAACAGGAAGAAGGTCCACCATTGCTCTCCTTCCTGTTAGGTCGCACTCGGGTGTCGACACTTTTTGTCTGCCATGACGGCGGCGCGCCAGAGATGCTACCGCTAACGTGAGTTGTCCAAAAACTCTCTTTATAGTAAACTCTGTGTACACAAACAATGTTCTCAATGCTCGTGTTCATGTGTAGAGACCCTGGTGATACTACAAGCAAAGTTTCATGTTGTGTCGAGCCTTCTTAGTGTTTTAAAAATAGCGATTTTGATGCTAGCATAAGAGTGCCCCCGCACTCCATTAAAAAGGGGACAGCCACCCATTCCGACAACCCTCTTTTGTGAAACCCCTCCATTCCGAAACACAGCTGTTCCAACGCTCCCCCCAAAACACAGCTGTTCCGAAATTAAACACTGCTATCCATTGTGCTGATGTTCACTTCCAGCCGCACTCGCACAGTTCTGAAGTGGGTTAAGGTTAGGGTTAGTTCAGAACAGCGGGGTTTCGGAAAGGCGGGGTGTAACCCATTGAAAATTAGCTTGCCCGAAAACGAAACTACAGTAAATCTTAAAAGTTCCTTTTTCATCGTAATTATGCATTTACACGAAGGTTTGACTCATATACATTCACAAATAAAGCCTAGGTTGCTTTTTGGCGAGAGTTTCACTTTAAGTTTCTGTGTGTGTGCACCCCATGTGTCAGCTGTGACAGTTGTGTAAATACTCTGAAGCTGTTCTGTTTCTGCTCAACCTACTCTGATCAATGACTGTAAAGAGAATGGACAACCTGATAACTAATCAATCATTGTCATCTTAGACATCTCAGATTGACCACAGGCATTGCTGCTGCACATGCTGCCAATATTGTGGAATGACAAAGATTGGTCACATGATACAGCTTATCAAGCTAGTTGGGACAGATATGAGGTTGGTTTAAGAAGATAATATGTACGTATAAGGCTGGGTTAAGACACTGAGTATATGCTCTTCGGTGAGAGCAGGATTCAAAGGCATGTTAAGAGTAGGCTCTGTCAGGTTAGAGATAGATACCCACTGCAGGGCCATATGATGGGTCAAACATTGTTTAAAATGATGAACATTTGATATGGACAACCAACACTTGGCAGTTTTCGTGCTTCCTCTCAAAGGATACCTTGATCCTGCCCTGGTTTAGCAAGTTCTCAGTTCTCTATCAAGAACGCATGACAAAACAAGGCTGTTATTCAGTTGCAGGTTAGCTGACAGTTTGGCATTTTTTACTTGACAACAGTGATGAGTGAGTGTAAGTTAGCTGTGTTGCGGGTTAATATGTGATATAATGTGTGTTATGATTAGAGGAAAAGTAGACATTTTTCAAATAAGTACAATAAATGTACTAAATTACATGATATCAATTTTTCCCCATAAATCTATCTTGAACCAGGTCAAATCAGATCTCACAGGGACAATCAACCATCTCTGCACATTCCATGCCTGGAAATTTCACCAAAGTGGCTGTAGGAGAAGGAAGACTCCCAGATAAAAGTCTTGCTTCACTTGACTTCACTTGATTTCATTCATAAATCAGACTGAAAAGATGAATGCACAGTCCAAATCAGAGTTGGCAGAAAATACTAGTAACAAATGTGCTTTGTCATTCATGGTCACAGAGTGAGAGCTGATAATGCAGTTTGACGATTATGGGAATATAATGAGCGAAAAATGACAATAGGATTGTAGTGTCATCCACAAAGCCACAGATGTGGTCTGGCAGTCAACTGCAGGCTGCAATAACAGTAAAGGAAGGCTTTAATTGTCAAATGGCACTAAATCTGCACTGATGGATTAGCAATCTGTTGTGACTTACAGTAAACCACGGAGCAAGCCAGACTCTTCACTCAACTTAACACTTGAAGAAAGTTTGTACTGTACAGCCAAGCAGTGTTGTAATGAAACTGAGTAAATTTACTCAAGCACTTTACTTACAAGGCTCTTGGCATAGGCCATATAGGTATGGCATATTCTGAATTCCAAAAAAGACACTTAACCAGGCATCTTGGAGAGACAGCCCCCCAAAAGAGGACATGTCCGGGTAAAAGAGGACCATATGGTCACCCTAATATAGGTGGCTGCTAAAGTGCCACATGCTGGAGGGGCGCCGCAGATAACTTTGGTCAACTGTTGCTGCTGGTCAATTGCTGCTGCTGCCATTTAGTATTCCTCCTCCTACCTAAAATGTTGGACATTGTGCTGAAATTTCTGACTTTATATGAAGTAGAATGACACAACAGACTTAATGCAAGGGTGTAATAATATGGATGGACTGCATGTTTGAATACAGCTGCAGGTCAGGCAACAAGCTGCAGCAGCACCACCCCATCCAGCACACCACATTCCTCAAGCAAAACACAGCCTGAAGCAGGTGAGTTGTGTTAATCGTATGTTAGGATCAGTGTTGGGTATAGTTACTTTGGAAAGTAGTTAATTAGGTTACAACGTTACCATCAATTAAAAGTAATCAATTACGTTACAGCGTTACCTATGAATAAAAGTAACGCGTTAGAGTACTGTGGGTACGGCCGCTTCTGATTAGGACGCAGGGCTCATGGTCTGTTTCAACAAAGATTGCTCTATCACTCCACCCAGCCTTGCCTCCGCAGAATTCTTTTATCATCAAACTACACGCCGACACCTTTTGATGACGAGAGCCCAGAGATGACATGCAAACTATGGCTGGTTTGACCGCAGTACAGATTTGGACACGGTGGTGATTTCCCCGCTGTTTCTGAAAACATGTACCACAGTCTATCCTACCAACACAACCTTCACACTCTCCTCTTGCCTCTTCTCTTGCTCCAGCGTCAAATATGCACACCGCCCCCTAACGTATTAGATGCGTAGCACTGTCGGTCAGACTGAAGACAAAGAGAGGCCACTGACGTCAATCTCCTGCGCCAATTGGGATTGCGAAATCAAATTGAATTTTGGACTTTTTTTGCGCGGGGCGGGCATGAAAAGCAATGTCGTCTTAGTTTTCTTTTTAGTTGTGTGACAAAATGAGCAGTCTTGAAGAAGAAAATAAAAATGCAATTTGAATGATTTATTACTAATTTTATTTATGAGTCAAATAATGCAGCTATGTCCTTGAAATGAAAAAGCCTTTCTGCTAATGCATTTTAATTTTCAAATTTGACATTTCAAATTGAATTTTGGTAACTATTTGCTGGGGCATCTTTTGAAAATTAAATCTTAAATGTCCTTTTCTTTATCATTTTAATTAAGTTACAAAATGAGCAGTCTTGACGAAGAAAATGAAAATGCAATTTGGATGATTTATTACTCATTTTATTTGAGTCAAATAACGCAGCGATGACCTTGAAATGAAAAAGCCTTTCTGCTAATGCATTTAATTTTCAAATTTGACATCTCAAATTGAATTTTGGTAACTATTTGCTGGGGCATCTTTTGAAAATTAAATCTTAAACATCCTATTCTTTTTCATTTTAATTAAGTTACAAAAGTCTTGAAGAAGAAAATGAAAATGCAATCTGGAGGAATTATTACTCATTTTACTTATGAGTCAAAAAATACAGCTATATTCTGAAAATGAAAAAGCATTTCTGTTAATCCATTTTAATTTGAATTATGGTACAGAATCGGTTCCATACATCACAGAGGCAAATATTGTACGAGTTGCAAGTTATTTTCAGATTTCAGAATACCTTCTCTGTCTTGTGAAAGCCATGTAGTGTATCCAATAATGTGTTGATTTTTGAATGTGAATATATGAGAGGAACTGAAGTGTTCTCAAAGGCCAGCTCTGTCTAGATGATTTAGTGTTGGTCTACAGGGCAAATTCACTTGACAGTTTGCAGAGTAGAGTTGAAATTTAAGCATATTGCTTTGAATTGCTCTATTTTCCCGCTTAGCTGAAAAAAAAGACATTGTGCCCAACGTTTTGTGTTTTTTGTCTTTCTTTTTCAATTGTTTTTTAAGTTTTAAATCAAGTTCCCCAACTATATCAGTTATTGTTTTGTTGACTAAGAAACTTCATTTACTTTCCATCAGCGTGGGGGTGAGTACATAATGACTGAAATGTACATTTTAGGTAAACTATTCCTCAAAGTTAGCACTCAGGATTGTTATTCAAAATAGGCTTGATGTGTATTTTAAAATTGCATTATAGCCTCCACAACAGCTCCCAGTGTTAAATATGTAACTGAAGCAGAGAGCAGGTGAAAAAGAGATAACATGCTTGGCAGATTGTTCCAGGTTGGATGGAATGGTAAAGAGGAAAAAAAGTGGTGCCGTCACAGTGTTTCCATTTATTTCTCACACACAGTCACACACACACATACATTACAGTGAGAAAACACCAATGTACATGCAATCTGTGCGCAGGTCGAGCCACATGAGATAAACACAGAGGCAGCTAGGAGAAAATTACTCTGTTATTGGGTCCTGAATGGAATTGGAACCCTGTGGGTGGTGATGACAGCTTGTCTGTTGTCTGGGTTGTGTGTGTTGATCCATCTCATGGTTGCCACATCGCTGGCAGCTCCTCCAAGTCTGCGTCTCAACATTGTGTTAACACGACTTTACATGGAGCTCATGTCGCCACTGACAGTGACAAGGAACAATAAGCAACACCCAGCTGTGTCTCTGCAGAGGGCAGATGCATAGACCCTGTGTACGTGTGTCTGTGTGTGTACAAAGGGGTGAAACATAAAGCCACGGCTCTAAATCACCTGTAATAAAAACAAGCAAGGGGAAATCTATAGAATTATTCATGGCTACTTTTTTTTGTTCAACAGAAAACTGACAGCGGGAGGCAGCAGCAGCGACAGACATCGGCCCCATGGTACATTTCTGAGATGAGAAAATAAACTGAATCAATACCGCTACTGTTGATGCCATGTGGCAGAGATTGATACTCTGCTGGTGCGTATGAAATATGCATGCCTTTCTAAATCCGAAAATATTGTTTTTGTAAAACCAACTTGTTAGGCCACAGAAAACTGTTAGATTGTGTTACAGGCGGCTAATAATACACACGCCTCCACTCTTTGTGGTGCTGATCAGTATCAGTGAAACCCAGGCTAATGTCAATCACTCGATGCCACTGTCTAATGATTACCTCACATACACAAGCATGTAACTCCCAGAATATCATGAAATGCTGAACTTAATAGATTTCTCCCGTGTTTGTCTTTCCCTAGGGGTGCACACATGCAGAGTTGGAGCTTGTTGTGCACCTGGATGTACAGCTGCACTGCTAGATTATTCATATGCATGTTAATAACATCATGTTGATTGTTGCTGGCTCTGCAACTCAAATTGTCAAACTATAGTCTCAACCCTCCCAAGTTTTGACAAGGGTTTGTACTTTGGTGAAGAAAAATTATGTACAAAAAATCGGTTTAACCTTTCTCCACATATGTTTGCTAGTCACGTGTTGCTCAGTTAAGTTCATCGGTCATTGTTGTTCCCTGGTGAAAAGAGGTTTAAAATATCCAGACATCTACAACCAAAACTTCAAAATCTAACTGTCAAATCTAACATGTTGTTTAAGTAAAAAGGTTTACTTAAAATTTTAAGTTAGGTGAAATTTGTTCTTCTAACATCACCTAATGTAATGTAATGTAAATATCCCTTCCTCTGTGTAAGTTTGGTTGATATGGATTTGTTAATTGATTAAACTGCTTAGGTTAGTTGTTTGAACCTGCAAATCTATTCCAGCATAATTAAAATAGTCAGTTGTGTAAACCTTTATTTTAACTTTGGTTAATTTAGATTTGTCAATTTATTAAACTGCTTAGGGTAATTGTTTGAACATAAAAATCTATTCAAGGTTAATTAGAAGGGTCTGGTCGTTTAAATTGAATTAAATAATTTATTGAACTTACCCAGAATTTCTTTGAACTTAAGCATCTAAGCAGAGGAGAGCAAGTAAAAAAAATAAAAAAAAATAAATAAATAAATAAAAAAAAAAGGGGGAGGGGAAAGGGGGAGAGGGGAGAGGGAAGGGAAAAAAAAATAGATAAGTAGATAGGCATATGTACACATATATGTGTACAGGTGTACATGGAGCCCCCCACTGACCCAGCTATCCTGATCCCCCCAGGCACCCCTCCCGTCCTTGGGGACCAGTTGGAGATGCCACCAAACAGCCCCGTCGTTATGTATGTACATATGTATGTATGTGTGTGCATGTGTGTGTGTGTGTGTGTGTGTGTATGTGTGTATGTGTATATGTATGTATATATATGTATATATATGTGTATGTGTATGTGTGTATATGTATGTATGTATATATATATATATATTTTTTTTTTCTCTTTCTTTTCTCCTCCTCCTTTCCTTTTCCCCCACCCCATTTCTCTCCCTCTCTCTCCCTTGTACACACAAAATGTTGCTCACTCTTACTGTCCTATGTCATATGTGTTGTCTGTCAATCACTGAACTTGCACAATAAAAAAAAAAGAACTTAAGCATCTATTTCACCATAACTAATGTGGCATGTTGTGTCCACTTTGGCTTTGTACAGTTGAGTTTAATTTGTACATTTATTTAACTCCAATTCCAGTCGTTTACACTTCAAAATCTATTTCAGACTGGCTATTTGACTTAGTCATTCAAAATCATGCTCATCAAAACCTAATTAAAATTGAAAAACTGATTTCATCAAATGAGTGTTACAGTAACTGATGATAAATGGTGGAAGCAAGCTTGATTCAAAGACATGTATGACAACAACTAGTTAACTTCCAACCACTTTAAAGTCCGTGTAAAGCAAAATCAGCCATTTTCTTCTAAACACATTAAACAGGTCATAAATGTGTTTACTTAAAACATGTAAAAGCCATACGACGATTTAGAATTTAATTTGGGAGCTAGGCTCACAAACTGTTTTTCAACATTTCTGTGTTTAGGATTTAGTGGGCGGGTCAAAAATCATGGCCGCGTTACATAAACCCTGCTGCGAAAGTGGTATAAATACGTTCAGCGCGTCAGCTTCAGCGGTTCTCCCACTCGCTCTCCAGTCTTGGATAGCATTGCTTACAATAGTTTGCAGCTAGCTAACCAGCCAACCAGTCAGCTAAACAGTCATGTCTCCTCCACATCGCTCTGCATCTTTCCTGGATGCCACAGTGTGCAGGGTGATAACCAGACTGTTCCAGAGACGAGGGCCATCTGAAAGCTGACTCTCCATATGTTTTTCAACCAGGAGGCCAGCTGCTGAGGATTTGAGGAACCTGCTAGGTGCATATCTATGAAGCATGTCAGAAAGATAAAATGGTGCCATAGTGATTTTAAAATTATTAAAAGGATCTAAAAATCAATAAGGCTAATGGGCAACCAATAGAGTGACTTTAAAATAGGAGTTATAAGTGCTCTCTCTGTCTGGTCTTCGTCAGAACTCGGGCTGCCGCGTTTTGAACTAGTTATAGGCGTCCAATGGCTTTTTTAGGGGAAAAAGACAAGAGTGCATTACAATAATCCAGCCCAGAGGTTATGAAGCATGATTCATTGTTTCTGTGTCGGCCTGCGAGAGAAATGCTCTGACCTTGGCAATGTTTCTCGAATGATAAAAAGATATTTTGGTGACATTTCTAATGTGTGAGATCAGAGTCTAGGAAGATACCAAGATTTTACACATGATTCTTGGCGTGAAGGCCTAGTGACTTAAGGTGCATAGATATTTGGTGTCTCTGGGCTTTTGCCCCAAATATTACGACCTCTGATTTGTCTTGTGGCAACATGTATAAATTAAAAAAGGACTGGGCCTAGAATGGAGCCTTGTGGGACCCCACAGGTTATATCCATTTTCTCTGAGTCGTCACCCATGGAAACAAAGAACTCCCGGCCAGTCAGATATGATTTGAACCAATCTAAGAACATTCCTGAGAGACCAACCCAGTGTTCAAGTCTATGCTGGGGCGCCGTAAAGGGGGGGTAAAGGAGACGGATTCTAGGGGCCCATGATTGAGGGGGGCCCAGAGAGGCCCCTAATGATGATGGAATTATATCACAGAAAATATAATGACACTAAGTTATTAACTAACATATAATCACAAATGTTTTATTTTCCATGTCCTGCTAACAATAACTTTATTAGTTTTGGAAACAACAACCCTTCCCCCCCTCTATTTACGTAAAATGGTTCAGTCCACTGGATCAGCTGCAGGTAGCACACCGGCGGTGTCACACAGCGCCACAGCGGGCAAAGCGGAGGAGACGGCAGTATGCCTCAAAAATCAGGCAGCCAAAAAAGGAAGGAAAAGAAATTAAGAGAGGAGAAGGAGTTGAAGGGTCGACAATATGTCACCCAGTATTTCCAAAAAAAAGGTGGGTTTGTTAGTTGTGGTGGAAAGTTATGGAATATTAACTTTGTCCCTGTCTGTGGTCTGTAAGCTAGCTCACTTTTCTCACCATGTTAGCTCAAGAAAACTCTGGATTTTTACATTTTACTGCTATATTAGTTAAATAATGAATCCAGTCAAACATTTATCAAGCTGTTCTTATTCAATAATAGTCGATCTCCCCTCTGTCAAAATGATGCCTCATTCTGAACAGAGTCAAGTGCACCAGCAGCTGCAGCAGCAGCAGCAGCAGCTGTCTGTCAGCCCCCAACTCCCCATCCCCCTGAACCAGCCCCAGTGCCCCCACATGAGGAAGGAGGTGAGCAGCTGTGTGTGTTGAAATAATAATAATAATAATAATAATTTGCCATTCTTTTTATATATTAAGTTCTACTTAAATGATGAGAAATCATATATGGCCATTTTGTATTCTGATGGTGTTTTTGTTTTTGCTGAGATTTTTTTCCCTCCACTGATTATAATTGCTATTTTTTCATGGAAGAGTTTATTTCCAATTTAAGAATCAGTGTTGCAGCAAATAAATGAATCAAAATGAATTCCATTGTATTCAGAGTGCTCAGTTCTTCCCCTACTGTACATGTCAACTCTCATGTTGTTCCTTTTTCACAAATATGGTAATGATAGTCAAAAATACCATTAAAATGCATAATTGTATGCAAAATAGCATAAAAAAAATTCACCGCTGTGTTGGGGGCCCTGTAAAGATTCTTTTCATGGGGCCCAAAATCCCTAGCGGCGCCCCTGAGTCTATGTAAGAGAATTTCGTTATTGACAGTGTCAAAGGCTGCACTGAGGTCAAGGAGAACCGGAACTGAAAGGTTATTTAAATCAGTGTTTGTTCTTAGGTTGTTTACTACTTTGACCAATACAGTCTTTGTGCTGTGTAGGGCTCTAAAACTAGACTGAAGAGTCTCGAAGATGATGTTGTTTTTAATAAAAGTATGCACTTGATTAAAAATGACTTTTTCTAAAATCTTAGCTAAAAAAGATAGGTTTGATATGGGTTATTAATCATTAAAATCTGAGGAATCCAAGTTACTTTTTTTGAGAATGGGTCTAACCATGGCAGTCTTTAAAACATCAGGGACAGTGCCAGTGATTTAGGAGCGGTTAACAATCGTTAAATTAATTCCTCAGAAAGAGAATTAAGAATAGTTTTAAAAAATGGGGTCGGTATGGGATCAAGTGGGTAGAGGGTTTTAAGTCAGAGACCACCTTACTAATTATTTTTGTATCCACCAAAGAAAAAGAGCGCAAGGTATTTTTAAAGTGCTTAGTGCTTTCTAATATGTTACAGGAAACAGTCTGATTCACATCATTTCTGACTTATCATTAAAATGCACTGCGAATTCACTGTACTTTGTTAGCTTGAGCTTATATACAGACTCATTTGTCCACCATGGTTTACAGTTTAAGGCTGTCTTTTAAGGTTTCAAAGGTGCAAACTTATCCACTAGGGAATGAACAGATGTGGAGTGTGCTTGTAGGGGCAACAGACCAAAGTGACCACTGAAATGTTAGGCCACCTCTAGTGTGAGATATCTTCTCTTTCAAGTGAATTGAGCAGCAACTGGAGGCATGAGCACAGACACAGTAAATTCAATGCAAATTTGGTCTGACAGTGCAACATCTTTGATTGAGGAAGTTTTGACATTTAACGCTTTGCTGACTACCAGGTCCAGGGTATGTCCATGATTATGGGTCGGTCCATGGACATGTTGTATAAAACGAAGATCCTCTAAAAGATTAATAAAATCAAGTTAGCTTAACTTTGTTTCAGGACAGTCACCAAACTTTATGCTATCAAATTCAACATGTTCCTTATAAAGTATACTGAAGTATATTATTGAACTTCTTTCCAATTAAATGTTATTTACTGTTGCTTAGTTTTGGCATTTCTTTAATTAGTGAACCTTATAGCAGCAGAAAATACCTGGCATTATTGATGTAAGGTGACATGTTAACATTTTTCTGCTGTTTCTGAACGCGAATGTGTGTGTGTAGACCCAGTCTAAATACCCATGATGCGCTTCAACATCAATCAAAAAACGTCACAACTTAAGTGTTTTAATCCATACACCATCCTGTCCTCCAAAGTCAGGTTGACAAAAAATACAGATGGACGTGTATTTTTAATTTAATGTTTATTTTGTAGTTGGGAAATGTGTCCCTGGTAATTCCGTGTTATCACAACAAGTTCAGTAATCATCTATGATCCTGACATAGAATAATATGCTAAAATAACAAACAGGCAAAAATTCTCTTTCACGGTGAAGTGGTGCAGTAGTAGGAAACCTTTGTGGACAACTTTATTGACAGTATATCAAGTCTGCAAGGAGTCTCAAGTGGAATTTCTGCCTTAAAACCTGACATTAAATGAAAGATAATCCATAATTTATCACAGTATGGAAGTAACAATGTCAAAAACATGTAAGATTAACAGCTAGTTTTGTAATAATTAACAGGTTGTAGTTTTCAGTCAACATGCTCCTGTTTGTATCCTATTTCGCACACACCATCATTTTGTAAAATCAGTCAATCAAACCTTATGTCACATCCACATTTTACTACATAGGGGACTCCAACTGGTTTAAAATAAATAGCATTGCATCATTTAAGTTGATATATTGCAATCAGAACATCTTTCAGTAGACATTCATATTTAGACAAGCTTTTATTTTAGTGCCCTCCAGTTCAATTCACTGCCATTTTCATTTAACGAGTATTTGGTTTTAGATTAGAGCACTGCCTCTACATGTCAATCAAACACCAAGCCTCTCAGTGAGATCTGAGCTCATGCAGGAGTCATTAGTGTTTATCACGTTCGATAAAACTTTCACTGTTCACTGTCATCATCAATCATTAATCAGTGATGAACAGCATAAATTAACTTATATTGAAAGTTACATGACACATTAAAATAAAGTGTATTTATTTGAGGTTTAACTGTTTTGTATCAAAAGTTAAACTGTATTAGATAAATCTCTTTAATTGATCACTATTAATTTTCCATTAATTTTTACAACAGGGAGTCCCATGTAGTAAAACATGGATGTAATTCCTGACCAGCCTTTGTGTTTTGGTGAAAGGAGTTTCATCATCCCTGAAGTATCTCCATCTTATTGTATGGAAGGGTTTGTGCACCTGTGATCCTGAGAGGGCAATAGCTCCTGGTAGGGTACCCCAAGACAAATTGGTCTCAGGGGAGGCTGCAATGTGTGGCAGGCGAAGGCAGGGACCTGGTTGTCCTAACTCCCGGGGATACATAACTTGCTCAGTGTACATGGAACTTCAAGTCTCTGGTGGAGAAGGAGCTAGTGCAGGAGGTGGAGCAGTACCATGTAAGTATAGTTGGGCTCAATTCCACGCACAGTTCCAATTCTGGAACCAAATTTCTGGAGCGGGGCAGTACTCTCTCCTTTTCCAGAGTTGCCCAGGCAAAGATTATTTGAGAATGCTGGAAAGGAGGCACCAACTGAACGATAAACCTCAGATTCGGGAAGAACAATGCCAAATCCATTCTGGTCGTGCAACAGTGGACCAGCTCTTCACCCTTACCGACTTGCTAAGGGGGTCATGGGAGTTTGCTTATGTAGTCTACACGTGTTTTGTAGACTTGGAGAAGGCCTATAACCATGACCCTGAGGTAGTGCTATGGTGGGTGCTGTGTGAATATTAGGTGCCAGGGGCATTGCTACAAACTATATCAACCCTGTAAAACCAAAGTAGTGGGTGTTGGACACTGTCAGGATTGTACAATACACAGTGTTATCATGTGTGTTAACAATTAGAATGTAAGTAAGCAAACAAACAACTCAACAATTTTATTGATGTTTCATTATGAGACAACTTTCACTCTATTTTGACTTCTTATCATCCTGCAAAAAAGCCAGCAGTGCAGCAGACCAACAAGAGCTGAAATAATGTTGCTGTTTTGTGTTTCTGGCATGATGTCATCACTGAGGTCATTTTATGAAGACCCATACTATGTGCCAAGATAAACCTGAGCTGAACTGAGCTGGGACAATCTTATCCAATTCACAGAAGCTTGTCTGGTCTAGAAGATTCAGCAAGGCTTGGCTCCTCCCCTCTTAGTGTGTTTATAAAGCAGACAAAATGGATGATAGACACACTAGGTCTGTGGCAAGAGATGATTGTACAATACCTGTGAGGAGAACTGCCTTTGGCCAGTCAGCTTATTCAGTGGAACAATCACACATTAGAAACTGTGAAGCCTATTGTTTATTTTAAAATCAACTGAAAATCATGGCTAAACAACAGGGGTCGACAATATAAATGGCCCGGTGGCCCGGATGTACTTTTAAAACTGTCAGGGCCACCGGGCCAGTGAAAATTAATGCCTTGAAAAATTCCCTGTGGTTTGAAATGATTTCTGTGAAATTGTCTCGGTAGCTAATTACCGCTAATAGTGTTACGAGATCCCGACCCAATCAAAGACAGAGACATCTACTTTCTGTGCGCAGTGAGCGCTGTGCCCTGGGACGTCAGCACACCACCTGCAAGCATCTGCAGTGTGAACAGCTCGCTCGCTCCTGCGGAACGCGTGCCGCTCACTCACTGCTGCTGATTGAAGGTTGTCATTAGAACAGATAAAAACCTTTTTTTCGGTACCGTGAAACTTTGCCCTCAGCGTTCGTCGTGTGGAGTCCTGTTGGGACCGATGTGGACGTTACACACGGGCCAGAGCACGCGCTGGGTCTCGATGCGGCTACAGTCGAGCTCGCGGTCCGTTTATGTGAACACGGCCGATCCTTGAGCCGCTCCAGCTGCTCGGTGTGCGCCACAGCGGTGGTGCGCGTTTAGACCATAATACATCCATGGTTTGGAGCAGAAAAAAAACAAACGTGTGTAAACACAAAATAGAGCTGTAAAATGAAACAATGAGTTAGTTTTGCATCAGTCTGTGGAAGCAGCCTAAAAGTGAATGAATGAGAACAGTTCTATCATTAAACTACTGGAAGATAAAAGTAATGACTACATGACTTTCCGTTTGTGTTGAGGCATATTTACCATTTTAACTCAGTGGCAAATTTCCCTTATTGTCTACCCCTGAACAAGATCAAGTACGACACCAAGTTAATAACTCAAATATCCTAAAGTGTGCTTTGTGTTATGACCTGCAAGGTCCCTATTGTTTTTCAAATTATTTTTTTTTTTTCTTCCGCCAAAATGATCGCATTTTTCACTGCCTGAACATACCCCAAAACTCACTAAACTTGGAACATAAGTCACACCTGGCAATTTTTTTTATAATCTATTGTTATCCAGAATTTCCACCACTAGGCGGCGCTATAATCAAGGAAAGTGTGTTTTGGTTTTTAACTCCCATATACTTTGGCGCACATTCAAAAACCTTATATCCACACGTTCAGTGAATTGCGCGTCTTGTGGAATAGGCCACGCCCATTTCCGCCTACCTTCTTTTTCGAACTCCTCTCAGGCAATTTTACCGATTTGCACAAAACTTTGCACACAGCATCTGTGGACCCGACAAAAACTTATTAAAAGAACTTCGATAGTCTAAAGAATACTCAAGTTAGTAAATAACAACTTCCTGCAGATTTCGTTGAAAACAGGAAGTGCTGCATGTCTCCACATTGGTGTGGTCGAATGACATGAAACTCAGGTTTCTACTTCCCCATGAGCCCTTGAGGCTCTGTGCCAAGTTGTGGCTTATGACCACAAGGTGGCGCTCTTTAAATTTAAGATTTTATATCTCAACATCAGTTGGGCAGATTGACACGAAACTTGGTATAATCATTGCCAATGTCGTCCTGAGAATATCTGACAAAGGACTTACCAATTTGCCACTAGATGGCGCTCTGATGGCAGTCTAATCAAATATTTGGCACTGTGCCCACACCATAACACTTATGTGAATGAAGTTCATAGGGGTGGTAAAGACTGGCCCCTGTAACTCACACACCAAAAATGACCAGCAGTTGGCACTATTTTCAATGCAAAAGTGTTTTTGGCTAATAACTCCCACATAATATGTAGCACATTGTAACCTTATATCTACGTGTTCCCTGAATTCCACTGAATTATGTGTTGTAGGCCACGCCCACCTTTGCGGTAACTTTCCAAATGAAAAACGTACTTTTTCGAACTCCTCCTAGGTGATTTGACTGAGCATCGGTGGACCCTCCGGACAAAAAGACATCAAAAGAATTTTGATAGTCCAAAAAACGCCAAAATATAAAACAACAAATTCCTGCACATTGTGTTTAAAACAGACAGTCTTTCATATCTTCACCAAATACAGTCCAATTACAACAACACTTTAGCTAATTGTGTTCCATGGCCCGATGGGGCTTTTTTTCAAAATTTGGTGCAAATCGGCCAATAGGTGGCCTAATTAGTGTGAATTAAAGTAAGTAAGTAAGTTTTTATTTATATGGCACTTTTTTCAAAACAAAGTTTGCAAAGTGCTGTACAGGGTACATAAAACATAATTTAAAATATAAGTAAAAACAAACATAAAAGTAAACAAAATAAAATAGATTATCTAAAATTAAATTAAATTAAATTAAATAAACATACATGTACAGATATGTGCGAAGAGAAATTACAGTTCAATTGTAGGGAAAGCAAGACGATAGAGAAAGGCTTTGAGAAGTTTTTTTGAATACATTTAGTGATTCAGCTGATCTGACGGAAGAGGGTAGACTGTTCTAGAGGGATGGGGCCCTGACGGCAAAAGCGCTGTCACCCTTAGATTTGAGGAGGGATCGGGGTATAGATAGGAGGCCTAGGTCGGAAGATCTGAGTGGTCTAGAGGTAGATTAAGGGTGTAAGAGTTCAACAATGTAGGGAGGGGCAAGACCATGAATGGCCTTGTATGTGAGGAGTAGTGTCTTGAAGTCTATCCTGTATTTTACTGGGAGCCAATGAAGGGATGCAAGAACTAATGTGATGTGGGATCTGCGATTGGTTTTAGTTAGTAGTCTGGCTGCAGCGTTTTGTACGAGCTGCAGGCGAGACAGGGCTGCATGGTTGAGACAGGTGAAGAGAGCATTAAAATAGTTGAGGCAAGAAAAAATCAGGGTGTGGATTAGAATTTCAAGATGGCTGGTTGTTAGCATCGCTTTGATTTTTGAGATGTTCCGGAGTTGGAAAAAGCATGATTGTACAAGTTTGTTTATGTGTGAGTCAGAGTGCAAATTGTGGTCAAAAATTACACCTAGGTTTCTGGAGGAGGGTTTGAGATTGGCGGCTAGACCGCCCATCGAGGGATTGAGTTCAGGATGAGTTTATTAGGACCATGGAAAGAGAACTTCAGTTTTGTCTGGGTTTAACTGAAGGAAGTTGAGAGACATCCAATCCTTGATAGCAGTTAGACAGTCATGGATGATACTTATATTGGTCATGTCGTTGCGTTTAAAAGGGAAATACAGCTGTAGGTCATCAGCGTAACAGTGGTGGGATATGCAATTTAACTGGCTGATCAAATTGCCTAGAGGTAGCCTATAAAGTGAGAAGAGGATGGGGCCAAGGATTGAACCTTGCGAAACTCCACATAGTATAGGTGCAGTTGAGGACATGAAGTTGTCTATGACGACCTGACACTTCCTGTTTGATAGGTAGGATGTAAACAAGTTAAGAGCGGAGCCCAAGATACCAACCCACTTATTGACGCGTTCGACCATGATTGAGTCATTACTGGTGTCGAAAGTGGCAGTTAAATCAAGCAGGACCAGAAGTGAATGTTCGCCATTGTCAGGCTGCATAAGGATATTATTTGTCACTCTAAGCAGAGCTGTTTCAGTGCTATAAAGATGGCGAAAGCCGGATTGGAATTTGTTAAAGATATTGTGTCCTTCAATGACCTCGAGTAGCTGCTGTGAAACGATTTTTTCAAGAATTTTGGAGATGAATGGTAGTTTTGAGATGGGTCTGTAGTTGTTTGGTTGGATTGGATCAAGGGTGGGTTTTTTCAAGATAGGTTTGATGCTTGCCATCTTAAAGCCATCAGGGACAGAGCCAGAAGTGAGAGAGAGGTTAATAATGGAGAGTAGGCTAGGGCCCAGGGTGGGGAGGACCTTTTTAAGGAATTTGGGGGGCATTACATCTAAGGGGCAGGAGGACAGGTGCATATGGAATATAATGTCAATAATATTGAGCAGAGAGATAGGGGAGAAGTCAGACAGGAGAGTAGGACAGTGGACTGGTGATTCAATGGAAGCAGTGGGATTAAAGTGGGATAAAATTAGAGCGAATGATGTTAATTTTGTTAAGAAAGGAAGACAGCCAACTTTCATAGTCGAGGGCCCTCTTTAGTGTGTTAAAAACATCCTGACAAGTTGAGTCCCAGTTAGCGATTAATTGATGACATGATGCTCTTGAATATTTTGGACTGATTCCTTTTAAGCGTTCGTTTAATGGTTTGGCTATTTTAGCAAAGTCTTTCACAAACCTGCGATAATAGCCGGCTAGTTCCAAAAAAGACTGTAGTTGTTTCACTATCTTGGGGGTCGGCCATTCTTGAACACACTTCACCTTCTCAGGGTCTGGGGAGATCCCCTCTGCTGACACACGGTGTCCCAAGTATTGCACTTCTTTTTTCAACAGGTCGCACTTGTCAGACTTTAATCTTTGGCTTTTTCAGTTTGTCCAAAATTACATCCAAATGTTTTAGGTGTGAATCAAAGTCAGGAGAATATATTATGACATCATCGAGGTAAATCAACAAAGTCTGTAGGTTGTGGTCTCCTAAACAGGTGTGCATTAACCTTTGGAATGTGGCAGGCGCATTTGACAAACCAAAAGGCATTTAGGTAAATTCAAATAGCCCCATGGGAGTAACAAAGGCAGTTTTTTCCCTGTCGGCGGGGGCGACCTCAACCTGCCACTATCCACTTGCCAGGTCTGGTGTGGAAAAATACTTTGCTTTGTTCAAGCTGGCCAATGACTCCTCAATTCGAGGGAGTGGGTAAGTTTTTGCGCACTAATACAATGGGGGCAGCCCAAGGACTAGCACTGGGTGTAACAATTTTAGAGTCCAACATACCTTGAAGCAGGGCCTTCACTTCCTGATACATTTTTAGTGGAATCTGCCTGTAGCGTTCTCTCACAGGCGGAGCAGCACCAGTGGGAATCACATGCTGGACAGTGCTTGTTCTGCCATAATCTTCGTCATGTGTGGCAAAAACTGCTTGATGTTTGTGCAGTAGGTTCTGCATTTTCTCTCTCTCCTCTGCAGATAAACCAAGGTTAGTTACATCAGGCAATGGACTCCTCTCAGTATGTTATTTACTTTTCTCCAGGCTTACTTTGACAGCACTGGTGCTGACCCGGCCGGATCAATCTCACACGTCTTAGCTAGTTTCTGATGTCTATAAAGATACATTGGGGAGTCATTGGGATTTTCTTTCTTTCTTTAATTAGAACTCTCCCCCTTTGAACTGTTGATAGGGATCGAGCTACAAAAAGTCCACCCACCTCCTCAGGTTCCACAAGGCACTGATAATCCTTTCCATCTGGTCCCGCCTTGGTCCGGCCCCACAGCAGCACCTCACTCTGAGCTGGAACTCTCACAGGACGGTGATTGATGGTGCGCACGTGCCCAATGGAGCCATCTGGAGCCACAAACTGTGCCTGTGTGGAACAGATTTTAAAGGCCATAGCCCATGCCTGCTGTTGGCGCCGACTGCCAGAGAGACAGTGCAGGGGCTTGTTGTCCATGTTTCTCCAGCAATGTCTGATAATGTTCATGCCCACCACCCCTTCTGTATCAGTTAGGCAGTGATCTTTGACAACCAGAAACCCACCCTCAGTAACTTCAACTTCTCCATCTTTAACAGGTAACAACACATAACCTAAATAAGGAATGTCCAGTCCATTAGCAGCTTCTAAGGTCAGCCAGCTATCAGCCTCCTTAAGCTGCTCACCTTTTTCTGCAAAATGTTCCAAGAAAAAACTGTTCCTCATCAACGACACATTTGACCCTGTATCAAGGATGAAATTAACAGGGACATCACCAAGCAGCAGGTTAACTTTAGGGACATTTCCAATTGATTTGTGCGCTGTTACACTATGGTGTCCAAAGCCGAGGCACAATGATTATTAAGCCAAGCTACAAGATCACTCACATTTGAGGAGTTAGATGGGGGAGTGTAGGAGTCAGAAAAACAGGATGAGAAAGCTGCTGCAGAGTGGGCATTGAGGAAGCGAGAGTGTATTGTGTGCTTCTGAGGTTGAGCAGTAGACTGGAGCATGGTGTCAAAAATAATGCATTTGTGGTCAGAGGCAAAATCAAACATGGAAAGAGAGTTCAAAGTCAGCGAGAGGGTAAAAACAAGGTCGAGAGTGTGACCATGAACACATGTAGGGCCAGACACATGTTGAACAAGGTTGAAAGAGTTGGTGATATTTAAAAAGTTAGTTGTAAGAGAGTTTGAGTGGTTATCAATGTGCACATTAAAATTGCCAGCCATAATAATCTATCATATTTGAGTACCACTGAAGTTAATAGGTCAGAGGGTTCACATAAGAGGGCATCGTTGGGTTTGGGTGGACAATAAACAACCAAGCAACACACTGTGATTGTACACACAATTTCAAAAGAGAGTAATTCAAAGCTGTTAAAAGAATGTAACGAGATTGCAAATAAAATTGTTCTTAAAAACAACTGCAATACCCCCACCACGACCTATGGGCCTGGGGAGATTGAAGGTCTTGTAATCAGGAGAACAGAGCTCTATTAGTTATTAACAAGAAATTCAGGTTATGAAATAGAATACGATCGTTAAGAATAAAAGATTTGTTGGACAGAGATCTTATGTTACACAACATAAACATAGCTGGAGTGAAGGGATTGGCTGTGAGTGAGGTTCTGATGGAGATCTGAATCACATTGTTAGTGTTATGAGCAGCCCGACGGTGATAGACGCTTTTAGGTGGCCTGTTATTAATTATAACAGGGATAGGTTGAACTGGAGGAGGATCATGATCCGCCTGAGAAATAGAGGGTAGTGTCCTGGCAGCGGGAGAGCCAGGAGGACCCACGTATGATACATTGCTTAGGGTGTAGTCTCTACGTGCAGCTGAATGTCAGACTGAAAAAGCCACGCGATGGATGAGATTAGAGGACAGTTGCTTAACTCCCTCACCGTTTGGGTAAATGCCGTCTTTTTTATAAAGATCCCTCCTATGCCAGAAAGAGTCGAAGTTGTTGACAAATTCATGGCCTGTAGCAGTACAGAAATTCATCAACCAGCAGTGCAAATTGAGGAGGCAGCTAAAACACTCAGAGCCCTCAGAGGTGGCAAGTAACGAAGTAAAAGTACTTTGTTACTGTACTTAAGTAGATTTTTCAGGTATCTGTACTTTACTTGAGTATTTTTTTTTCTGATGACTTTTTACTAAGGATGCACCAATTGTGAAATTCTGGGCCGATACTGATATCGATGTTTAACATAACAACTTGGCCGATGGCCGATGCCGATGTTCTTTCTTTTTGTTATTTATTCCCTTTTTTTGTGCCACAGAAACATACAAGTCTTTCAGCTCTTCATAACACTATCCTTGAATGAGCACAAATCCAATGAGACCAATTTTAAGATAACCTTAGTTTACATGACAAGATTTCGGGGAGACAGACCTTGGCAAAGTGAGGTCGATTCGGCGGCGTGTAGCGTGGCTCCATAAACTTTATTAGACTCTGAAACCCCACGTCCTCCACTACAGAGAAAGGCTGGTCATCTAAAGCAATGAACTCCATCACCTTGTTTGTTATTTGTTTTGCTTTGGCGCTGTTTGGCTTTCCTTAAATGCTGTGTCAATTGAAGTCTGAGGGGCCGTCCAGACGGGCAAAAACAATCTTTTTTATCTCCGTCTTCCTCGTCATCATTTTAAGAATATTTGCGTCCACACGGACCCACTGAAGATGACCGAAAACGCTGTAGTTCATATTCCAGGCCTCTAGGTGGCGCTTGACATTCACAAAACACGGAGAAGAAGACACGGAGCATGCACAGTAAACTTGCGCGCTGTAAACAAACAGACAGTAGACGGAGAAACCGAACACAACAAGAAGAAGAAGATGAAAATGGCGAGTGCAAGGAAACCAGAATCGTTTGTGTGAACCGTTAATGAGGTCGAACTGCTGCTGAGACTCACACTCAACTACAAGGCGGGTAAGTTGCGAGAAAGGCTCGATTTCTTCTGCGGCACGAACACGAGCATTGGGTCCGCCATTGTTGTTGTTATGGGACGTTGCGAGATGCGGCGATGGCGTCATTGTTTTGGAAAGTATGAGGATTCGCTGTCCACATGAAAATGGGAGGGCTGCGTTTCCGGATTTCTCCAAAAAAAAAGAGGGAAAAAAGAGTTTCTCCATGAGCACAGCGTTCATGCCGCAAATCAAGATATAATCATCGGCCACGGCCATCGGCGAATGTCATTTTTATTTGCCGATGGCGGATGGCAGTTAACGAGGCAAACATCGGCCGATACCAATGTTCAGCCAATGCATCCGTGCATCCCTACTTTTTACTTTTACTCCCTACATTTAAAAACATTTTTTTGTACTTTCTACTCCTTACATTGTCAAAACAGGCTCGTTACTTCTGCCGATGACGACACAGCGTAAGACGTAACTACCTAGAGAGGGAAAGTCAACCGCGGAGAGAAGCGCCGTGAGTTACAGAGAGAAAATTTGCAGCAGCGACATGGAGGAAGAAAGTGAACAAACCAGGGAACGACAACGCATCATATGCGGAGAAGCAAGACATTCCCCATTCATGACCTTATTTAAGAGAACTGTTTTAGGTTGTCGGCTCCAAGAATGATTCACGTCGAATGCATTGTGTCCTGTGCCAACCTAAAAACCACGAGCTTCTGGCGTTCAAGAACTCTCCGTCTAATCTGAATAAACACATACAGGTAAGGCGTATTTGCAGTTGTTATCATTATTTTATACATATATATATATATATATATATATATATATATATATATATATATTATATCATTTAGCATTTTTTGTAGGCCAGTTTACAACGTTAGCAATGCTATGACAACACATTGTTTTGATAGTATTGCGCTAACCCTAGCTAGCGCTCGGTTAAAAAAAACAACAACCCAATAATCTTCAATTAACTGTTAATTGCCGTTTTGCCACTGTTGAGAGGCGTTACTCTTCAGGGCTCTCTGCCAGAAAACCCCTCTTGGCTAGGTTTAGGGATTGAATGGTGATTTAGGTTAAAATAAATACATGTTCTGTCAGTAAAAGCTTTTAAGCCGAAAGGTCTGAGGGCTAACGTACCCTGTGTGCCAATAGTTGTTAATCATCTACGTCAACACCGCACAAAGACAACGTTAAACATTTATCTAACAATTCTGTCAGATGAACCACTTTTCTCTTATCCTTGTGTACGTCTGTGTCTTATATGTGTGTTGTCAATCCTACAGAAAGCACGAGTCACTTGGAGAGATACAAAAACCTCACTGCACCTACTTTGAAGAGGAAGTCGACCTCAGATGAAGGCCCATCCAAGCTGCATAAACTGTAGGAAACCAAGCTAGAGTCCTGTCTGGCCTGCCCGGATGATACCATGGATGTCCTGAAATTTTTCCCAGCAGTCTGCAACGTGCCACTGAAGCTCAACATACCTCTACCTGCCTCAGCTGCCTGCGAGAGGCTTTTCAGCACTGCAGGACTGATGTTCAGACCCAAAAGTACATGCCTGGATTCAAAGAACTTTGAGAACCAGATCGGCTAAATCAACAATTTTGGGATTCCTGTGGAGATGAGTGAATATCTCACAAAGAAAAACAACTTGATTAAACTAGTTTCCATGTTGATCATAATGTTTTAAGTTCTGTTGCTGAAATGGAAAACTGATTTGCACATTGGCGTGAATTAAGCCTGTCAAAAACAAAAGTTGTTCTATATAAAGTGTTAAAAGATACAAATTCTGTTAAAAGTAATATGTTAAATATAGTATTGAGAGTACCAAAGCTGTTGTAAAGCTGAATTATCCAGGTGCTCATGAGGACCTCTGGTCAATTCAGTCTTGATTATTCTGTCTGAAATTTAACTTGCAGCAAACAGACCAGTAATTTATTTATTTTTACTCTGTACCAGAACTGTGCAGGCTGTTAATAAACGAAAAAAAAATATCCTATAATGTGTGCAAAGAACTTTTCGTTTTGTTGAGTTATCAAAAGAGGTATTGTGTATTAATGACGGCAAAAAATACTTTTTACTTTTTACTTTTGTACTTAAGTATATTTCAGAGCCTGTACTTTTTCACTTTTACTTGAGTAAAGGAGCTGAATCAGTACTTCTACTTTTACTAGAGTAATTTCTTACACAAGTATCTATTTCTCTACTTAAGTACCAAATGTGAGTACTTTTGACACCTCTGAGAGCCCTTACCTGGAGATGGGATGGGGCCAGACAAGGATGCAGGTTTTGCCCAGGTTTTTTTCTCTGAAGTCAGGGTGAGGGATTCAAAGTCAGATTGTAGCTTTATTGATTGTCTTGACATTACGTCATTAGTACCCATGTGCACGATGACAGTGTGGACAGCTGGATAGCAATCCAGTAAGGCTGAGATGTGTAAGGAGTAGGGTTGTCAAAAGTATCGAAACTCAAAAAAGTATCGATACTAAAATGTTGTATCCGGATACGATACTCATTTTCAAAAGTATCGATAACCCCCTGCTGCAGGAGGGCCAAATCAACCAGTTTTGGTTGAAAATGAAAGAGGGAAAAGTGTTGTTTGGAGGTATTTTGCCTTCGAGTCTAACGAGCACGGAAAGCCGAAGGACGTGGATAAGCCTGTGTGCAAACACTGCTACAAGGCGGTGGCGACCAAGTCAGGTCGTCCAACTTGGCGAAACACCTTAAGGACCGACACCCTGGCCTTTACAGTGAATTTCGACAGGTTAGTGTCTTTCATTTCAAACTTATTACTGATGTTATCGTGGCCGGTGGCCCACATTAATGTTGGTCGTGTTATTATTAGCCACTAGCCGCAGCTAGCGATTAAAGGCTAACATCAGGTTAATGATTATAAATAACGTAAAAAAAAAAAATAAATAAATCAGGCATGCCCATATTACGTTAATAGACACAGTGTCAGTATACTAAGTTTACATAAATGTTGGTGACTGAAAAGTGTTATTTTCTCTCTTAAAGTCCCAGAATGAAGCAGAGAAAAGTCGACCAGCAACCAAACAGCAACACACACAGCCGACTCTACCATCTGTGTTGACCAACAACGAAAATATGATGCCAAGTCCCCAGAAGCTATGAAAATTAACAGAGCTGTGTCAGAGTACATATGTATGGATCAGGTTCCTATTTACACCGTGGAGAAACCTGGGTTCCAACAACTTACAGCATAGCCAAGGAAGAAATACTTAAGTTAATTTAGTTTTTATCAGGCTTGCCTAATATTTAGATGTGCACAGCATACAACCTTAAAAATATTGTTCTAATTGTTATTGTTTATTTTATTTATTTATTTTTTGCACTACCTCAGACCTGAAACTTGTTCATAGCAGTTTCTTTTTGCACAACTGTTTTTTATTATAAATATTTAACGTGTGGTTCTGTTAATTGTTACATGTTGTAACAGAGGTTACATTTGCATTTTTCTTGTTAAAAAAAAATATCTCTTTGAAATTTTTTATTTTTTTTATCCTTGTGGTATCGAAAATGGTATCGAATATCGAATATTTTCCTGAGTATCCTATCGAGTTGGAAATTTTAGTATCGTGACAACACTTGTAAGGAGAAGTCGGAAACTTTACATCCAGAGAAACAATACGTTATGCCACAAGGGAGCTTGATAAACCTGGAGACTGATTTGCCGATCACAAAAATTTCGGGTTGGCCGTTGAGGCATCCTCCATCGTAGATCGTCAGGTTTCGACGGTGAAGGTCATCTGTATTGGCCGCCACGTCCACCACAGGAGGGACCTCCGTGAAGGTGTGCAGAAGAGGGTAATGGGGCAACAGAGGGCTGACGAGGCGGAGATGTTAAGTTGGTGAGATCAACTCGTAGACGCTTGGTCCTGTGGGTGGTAGGAGAAGAGGACGCCGAGCTGTGTGACACAGGACGTTTTCTGGTCGGTAGAAAGGCTCCGGCGCCGACAGGAGCCACCGGAGAGGCGGATTGGAATGTGCAGTCAGCAAGCTCTGTCAGCGGAGAGCACGAGTTTTCCAGGGGGAGATGAAAGACTGGATCAAACAGGGGGATGGAGATCTGTCCTTTCCCCTTCACCACTGAGGACCAGCTGCAGGAGGAACTTGGACCGTCAGCTAGACCTCCGGGATTGTCTGGGTCGGCCTGGAAAGCAGCTAGCCGAGAGCATAGTTGAGCTTGGCGGTGTAGGAGATCCTCGATCAAAGTCTCTATGGAGTGGTGTTCGGTTTTAATGCAGGTGAGTTCAATGGCTGACATCATTTCTGCTCGGTATTTGTAGCTGTCGTCTCTGAGGTTTCATATATGAAAGAAAGTAATCCAACAGGTGTAGCTGTCTGCTAGCAGGCTGCGGCGTACACAGCACAGGTTGAGCGTATCTGACGGTTTAAAGTGTCTGAGGATGGAATTTTTCCACTACGTTTACTTTTATCTCTGACTTGTCCTTAAACAGTCTGGATCGTGGTGGTGAGGCAGCACAGGACTGTAACACAGCATGAGAACCGTGGAGACTCAACCATGAGCAAGTAAATTGGAAAATCTTCAGATCCTCATCAAAACTCATCGACTTTCAACCTCTTCTTGTGCCTCATCCTTCGAGCTAGAGACACCATTCCAACTTTTAAAGAGCCAGAAGACATTGAACTATTGGGCATGTATTCAGTTTTTTAAAATCTTCTAAAGTTTTGAAATCATCACAGTTTAAGTTTTAAGCAGTTTTAGCTCTTCTTCTTATTTTGTAATGGGTGTGTATTGCGTGAGCTACAGTGCGTGACATCATCGCTAGAGTGGAGAGCAGCTAGAAAAACTGGAGAAAAAATTATCTTCAACTTGATTTGGATCCCACATCTTTTTCTTCACATAGACAATATATACATGGCAATGTAGGAAATATTGTTTGCTTTCAGCTGATGGTCTTATTTAAGATGTAGGACTTACAGTTTTGGCTGCTGAAGCCCCAGGGCGACAAGCACTCCAGCAACTCCCCCATAAGTCGCAATGTTAATTTTGGGCCTAAATTTCTGGAGGAGCGCAGACGATACCTGTTTTTTCTCTTCCTCTGGTGCCCTCATGTTCCACTCTACAGAAATAAAAAACACATCACAGAGTTCAGCACTGTCACCTCTTACTCAATATATAAATATTTTGGTGATAACCATTACATTTTTTTACAAAAATCACAAGATTTTGGGAGGCATTTTCCCATTCATTCTTATGGGGACATTTTTATCTTTGGCTCTGCTACTGCTCCAGCATATGTGCAGCCAGAGAAACTGTTCACCTTTTTAAGCTCTTTCAGCCCTCTTACTTCTCAGCCTTTTAAGCTTATTCAAATATTCATCTGTCTGCCTTTACAGCTTCTTCATACATTCAGCTTTATGTTCAGCTGGAGAAACTGTTAAGCTATCGAACTGTTCACCTTTTTAAGCTCTGTCAGCCCTCTTCCAGACCTATTTCAGTGGGAGCAAGCCACCAAATTATAAATGGAACGACTTCCTCAGTGGAAGGTTTTGCATGAACAAGCCCCGACGTCAGCATGCCCCGACGCACGTGGACTGTGATGGCCCGTTCATTGCTGCTTGCAGCTGTAATTTATTGTTGTCCTTGTTTGGAAGTGTTATATGTGCTTTGCTAAATATACAGTATTGTTGTTCCGTTATAATAATATTTTGGAATTGTAGCTGTCATTACACCTACCTAGTGACTGCAGTTGAAAATGAGCCAGGATGGCTAAACTGGCACATTGACTGATTTGCTATTAATGTGCAATGTCCCTGTAACTCTAAACTGTATAACTGAAATAAGTGAACCTCTATATACACTGCCTACAGAGATTTGTGGTATAATCCTGAGTTAATGATCAGAGCAGGCCTGTTATTGAACGTAAATCAGCTTAAAAATAAAATTAAAACAACCCGCTTAGAGTGTGTCAAGGTCCTGGCTGGTTTACGACCGCAGTATTTGTTGGTATTCATGGCCAGAGCACACTGCAAGATAGCCTCGGGCTAAAATAAGCTGTGAGCCCCTAATGACCCTTATTGTATATGTTCTGTTGCCTTTAATTACTCAATAAACACATTTCACACATGTTACACATGGGAGCTTAATTATATCTTGCCTTAAGGGTTGGAAACTAACCAGTGCTCCTGTGTTGTAACACTACATTGCCTCAGGTTTGCTGTTGTGGGAATTCAATTAAAAAATAGAAAATCATACTTCGTTGTAGTCATGATTGATTTATTAGCTGGATGAAGTGTTACTATGTTGATGAAGACCATTAATGCAGTGGGAATCTCCAGAAAATGCTAAGATCTTGCAGACCTAAACTCCCTTACCTATGCATGCTTCCGCATTTTTAGTTGTCTGGTTAAAATAAACTCTTATGGAAGCTGTCAAGGAATCTGTATAACCTATCGATCGCAGCCTGTGGAGACAGTGCAGTAGTCCATGTAGTACTGGTGACATGATTACCCTACCAAATAATTTAGCATTAAATGAATAGGTTACCTGTCATTCCACATACTTAAAAGTGTACAGTTCTTGTTTTGCTTGTAGTGAGTCAGTGTGAACATTCAATGGATCAGAAGTACAAGACAAAAATATTGCAATGACTTATCTCCTGGATATTTGTATTATGTAAACTGTTAGTCAGTGAGCAAGATTGTTCAGCAGACGGGGAAGCTAAGGGTGCTCTCACATTCTGTATCTTTCTGTGGCAGATACTTGTGTTTTGGTGTTTTGTTTTCTGTTGTGCTTGCAGAGGTGCATTGAGAGACTGGGCGGAGCCGGCCACTCACTGAGCAGCTTGCCTGCTGCAAGATGATTTTGTCTCCTGACGTGGTACATGGCTCCAGCTAGATCGATTAGTGTTAGGTCGACTTGTGTGGTTATTTTTCTCTCTAGGAAATCTAATTTGTCTCATGTGTTTCTCTGTGCAGGGTTTTCACAGGCACCCCTGCTACCAGTGATCCTGCTCCAGCCACCCAGCTCTCTGCATCTCTGCAGTCAACTGCATTACATTGTGCCTTTTGGAGGACTCAGCCTCGCCACGCTACCAACCCCACCGTGATCTCCCTCGCCTTCTCGTACACAGTCTCCGACAGGGATTCAGCCTTGGACCATTCACATCATCACCTGCCACTGCTCTTGTTAGGTCAATAAATTAACTTCAAATCTACTCCTTGCCTCCATGTCCGCTTCTGAGTTCACGCAGCTTTAACCAAGCATAACAGGTGCCTCAGCACCTGTCCAATTGATGCTGATCTTAAAATACCCTTTCATTGAGGGGTATTTTTTATTTTATCTTTCAGTGTCCAAGACAGCATTTCCAAATTGACCACACCATCAGAAAATCAATACATCTAGCTTAGTTCTCTGGAACTTCATCACAGACCTTACAAACATCTTTTGTTGGTTTTAAATTATTATTATGTAGCTCCTTAGCTAGCTTGTCACCTTAAGGGGCGTTCAGACCGAACGCGAATGGAGCGGCAACTCTACATTTGAAAATCAATGTAAATGGTGCGATGACACACGATTCAGGTGTGTCGGCGGCGCGAATGGAGCGTCTGGCGCAGCGCGTCTGAAGCATCTGGAGCATCTGAAGCGTCTGGCGCGGCGCGAATGGAGCATCTGAAGCGTCTGGAACGACGCGAATAAAGTTGAAAATATCCAACTTTTCAGGCGGCATCGCGCCGCGACATCCAATCAGCGACGAGTTCAAGCCGGACATGGATACTCAGACCAACATGGAGGACAAGCTAATTGTAACCGCAGCTCACCTCAGACAGATGGACAGGCACTCCGCAGCTGAGATGGAGCGCCTGTAGTTGCTGTCCAGGCGGGAGATCCTGGCACCGACCCGAGCAAACAGGTCCTCGAACTGGACTCCGGTCAGTCTGAGGTACCGCTGGAACCAGTCGTCATCCAAAAGGAGCTCCTGGAGGAGACAGTGAAATTCCCCCAGCGCTGTGCGTCTCCGGAGGACTTCATGAATCCAGACACGACGGCGGGTGGTTTTCCGGCGTTTCTGGGACTTGTACAGCAGGTACAGTGCAGCAACGGTGGTGACATCAGCCATGATCGACGTGGAAAGAGAGCGGGTTGACAAATACCGGTTAAAAAATGAGCGGGCAAGCGCGTCGTCTTTTTTTCCCCTGATCGTCTAGCGCGAATGACGCGAATAGACCAATATGATCAAGTGGCGCGAATGAAGCGTCTGAAGCGATTGTATTCGCGTCTATCACGTTCGGTCTGAACGCCCCTTTATTGTTGCCCATGTGAAAATAAATTACAGTCACACTTGACAGATTGTTGGGCACATGTGTAACCAAAATAGTTGAACAATGTAGTCCTGGGTTAGTTTAAGGCACAGAACCACTTGGTCAGGGTGAGGGGAAAAAAATCCTGTTTTGGCTTAAAATATTTTTTTGCCAAAATCTCTGCTGAAAATGTCCCAGTGTTAAAAATATCTGCTTTTGCTGACACAGCAAACACAAATGGAAAGCGTCTTGTTTGAAATATCCAGTAGTTCACACTTACAGATGTTAAAACACTGTCTCTAGCGATCTCTAGCTTTGCAGCCATAATGCCACTGCCATTGCCTCTAGCTTCTGACATGAACGTCAACTTATTTATCTGTAAATATGAACATGATATGTAGAAATGTTGATGTAAGACACAAATTTGAACAACTCTGTTGTTTGCAGAAACTTTAAATGACAACCATTTATTTTGGCGACTGGGCTGAGATTTAATTGCTCTCTTCCTTCATAAAAAGTTATTTTGAGTAAAAATGTGTGGGTTTTCTTGGTTGAAGGACCAGTCATTGCAAACTCTAATTTACATAATTTAGACATCATGCAAATCATGTTACACTCAATCATTTTACTTTTCTGAGTTTTTGAAAGGAAACTTCCTCGAGGGCTCTGTTTCAAATTTCACCTTGCAGTAAAAATCACTTTTTAATGCTCCCCCAGCATCGAATCTCCATTACTTTAGAAAAATCTTCTTACCAATTACACAACTTTTCTACAACAATCTATTTTGAAAACTCGAACTGAATTTGTCATTAGCTTTTAAGACTACAGGTGTCAGTCCCCCTTAGCAGGTCTTGTGTTAGATGTAACAGGGATCCTGACAATGCATTAGCTTTTGCTTTGCTGGATTTTACTGATGCATTTCATTCAAGAAGCTATCATATTTTAATGCAGAGCCACAAAACATTGCTAATCTCTCAAGATGTGTTATATTGGTTTAAATCTTTTATGTCCTGAAGGCTTACTCAGTCTGGGGAGTGTGTCAGTTCTCGTGCTATTAATAACATATGAGTGATTCCACTAGGTCCCCTGCTGGCTCTGTGGCTCCTTTCTTTATATTTACTCCCATAAGGGAAACAGTCACTATCCAAAAATGTTTTTGATTTCTTGCTGTCACTCCTTTGTGTGTAGATCAGTGGTGGACTGATGGGTTTTCAATCTCTCATCAAAGTGGAGCCGTTTCTCTGCAAGTAACTGTGATCTGAAGGTAGAAACAAAAGCATTTGAAAGCGTAACGACACAGTTGTTCTTTCGACTTTGTGTGGTGTGTGTGCGCTTATTGAGGCTGAAAACCCTGAGGTATCTTTTTATAAATTTGATATAATTAATGTTATATCTGGCGCCCTAATTAGAATACTTGTAGGCCTTCTTAAGTTACGCTACACTTGTCCTTGACCAAAGGAAACATTAATCACTCACTCTGCAACCTTATGACTTTAATGCAGTCAACTTTGGTTTCTTATAGCCATGATGAAGATTGTCCCATTAACCTTAACAAAGTAGTAATTCTGACCCACACCATACAGTTTCCCTAACATATAGGCCCAGCTCACCCAGTGTTCTCATCCGAGGTCATGAAATACAGACCCACTTTGTCATGCATCTCAGTGTCTCACAAAGAAGCAATGTGCAACACCTTCCTACAAGAAACCTTAAAAAATGAAACAGTTGGGTTTAGGCACAAAAGGTTATCAGTGAAATGAATCTACCATATAGTCCCACAAATTGCACCACCATGTTTCTACAGTAGTCCAGAATGGACAAATCAAACACTGGCTCCATTGCTAGCCTTTTGTATTCATCATGTTTTAAGCATTCAACGTATAGGAGGGTGAGATGATATAGCCAGTTTGAGCCCAACATCTGTGGGCGTCATTAAATAATAAGCAACCATTATTTTAATCACAAATAATGCATTGTTAATGTAATGAGTATTATTTGTGTTTAAGTAACGCAAACACTAAAATGAAGATGTTTTCCAAAAGACCTAGGCTTTGCTACCAGACCTGTTGTTAATATAAATGATGATGCTGAGATATATAGTCATAATTATGCAATAGAAAGTCAAAAGTATGAGATGAAAAGTCAATAATGAGATTTAAAGTAATACTTATGTGATTAAAAAAGGCAAATAATTAAGTAATGTTTGACATTTTATATCTTATCTCTTTTTTTTTTCATAATTTTGACTTTTTTCCAAAGTTAATTCTTTTAGAGACAACCAAAATTATGAATTGAGCCCTGGTGTTACATATCAGTATAGAGTTGATATAACAATGGCACATTATGCATTTGACATAAGTCACATCTTTGTGTATTTAATTCAATTCAGCTAACAGGTCAATTTGTATTTGCATCCTTATTCTTTGATATGCAGAACATATTTATATTTCAAATATTGTAGTATAGTATGTTTTTAGGCAGCTGTGTTCATAGTTGTGTACTATATGCAGTATTGGCATTTGTGAATGTGCCTCCGCCGACAGGTGGCTTATAAGAATGAGTCAGGCCACGTTCAGAAGCAGAAGAAGTAGATCTAAAAGTAGGTACTCCACCTGTGTTGAGCTCCACTCCATATTGCACATTACAGTAAGGGACATCTCAACCTGTGTTCTATTATCACAAATAAATCACCTTGAACCTTGAATAGAACAATAGTATGTATCTTTGGTGACGCACTGCTCAGCATGCAATTATCATTTTGTTCCCTGAAAGCCTCCTTGCCGGTTGAAGAAACATAGCCATGCTAACTGTTGTTAGCCTCACCTCAATTGGCATGTGCAATACCTGACAGCCGGCTTGATGAACCTTACACATTACGTGAAATGTTATTCATCTTTCTGCTATTGTTGTCACTACTGCATTGCGTTATTGCAGCTGGCGCAGTCTCAGGGTATTGCTGTAATATTTCTGTACTGTATGTACTTCATGTATTAGAATATTTTGGACATACTAATAAAGCCTTACATACTGTTTTAAAAAATACTGCATAGTAATATTCATTTTGGACTTACATAAGCTGTGTCCCAATTTAGGGGCTGCATCTTTCGAAGGATGCATTTGAAAGCCAATTACATCGCAACGCTGCGTGAAGGCTGTCCCAATTCGAAGGCTCCTTCAAATGTACCTCACAAATGCAGCCCTCTTTTGGAGGATGCACTACTATCCTTCATGGCCACACATATCCCAAGATTCTTTGCACACCGCTGCTCAGTCCCGCAAAAAAATTGATAATGGCAAAATCAAGTGGCGCAGATTTAATAATGATAATAATGATAACATTATTGTTTCAAATAACAGGTTTACCTCTCCATGGTTCTCTCTTAACAGGAAATAAACCAGCCGCCACCGGTGGCGACGGAGCCGCTTCACCTCCTCCAGAATCAGCAGGATTAAAAAGAAAATCAAAAATTGCTATTGGTAAAATATTTTTACTATCTACTTGTCTTTTCACTCTTACTTTCGCGGGCCTGGGCGGCAGAAATCGTGACGTAAGGGTAAGGGCGGGAACATCTGGAAACCAGGAAATACACCGAAGGCTAGACCGTCCCTTTTAACAATGGTTGATGCGGCCTTCGAAGGTCTCTCCAAAGGAGTCACCTTTGAAGGCCTCGGAGGATGCAGCCCCTGAATTGGGACACAGCTATAGCTTGTATTTGAAAATGGCCTTTGGTCTAAGGTGTAAATTGTCTTATCTAGCATGGCTGTCACCAGGTATGAAAAGCAAAAAATGTAAAATAATAAAATGTAATTTGAAAAAATGTCTGATCAATCCTTTAAGTGTCTCCTGGCAGCTACAGTGGGAGTATGGAAATCCAAATCGCATAGTGCTGCAGGCTGCAGTTGTGAAGTTAACAGAACCATGCTGACACTGGGCTGACAGCAAGTGTGTCTTTTGTGTTAATGCTAATACATTTGAGTATACATACACAGTGTAGTTGTCCATTTGCCCTGCTGGAAAAAACAGCATAGACCAGCATATGTTGTGTTTTGGTGCTGGTATGATGGTGACCAGCATGGGATGCTTGTGATTATGGAGAGAATTTTGTTCCTCTATTATTCAATCAAATAGAATAGATTTGAAACCAAAAAAGAGATTTGAGAGCAAAAAAGACTAAGTGGCAATCGAAATTTTTATTTTTGAGATCGAAGCAGAACAGGTTGCAATTGAAAAAAAAAATTTGAGAGAAAATATTTCTTCAACTTCAATCAAAACTAATGTTTGTAAGTAAAAACATACAACCATTTTGCTTATAAATCAGTCCTCTTTGCTTTCAAGTTAGAAACCTTTGCTTGCAAATCAGTCCTCTTTGCTTGCGAGTTACAAAGTTTTGGTTGCAAATCCAACTGCACTTGATGGGCGGGGCCTACGCTGCTGGATGAGAGAAGAGTTTCTATTGGTTGGTTCGACCTGGCTCCAGCGTCAGCTACGTCTTCCGCATTTTTCTGTGCTGTGCTGCTTGGAGGCCTGTCGTTCTTGAAACGTTTCCAATAAGTAATGAATTGCGCTATATAGCGTTGGCTACAGCCTGACGTACATTCACAACAACAACAACAACAACACAAGTAATGGATTATAATGCCCTGCTGCTGCAAGCACACTGATTAGCAGCAACATGGTTGTCTCTGCTAGTCACGGACTGAGCAGAGTAGCCTAATGAGTAAGTGGATTACAGGGAGGTGTAGACAACGTTGGGCTGTGATTTAAACATTTAGTGTTGCATGGAACTCGCGGTGCCAAAACGTCACGATTCCTACACAACAGTACTGTCAGCCGGGGGACGGACGGACGGAGAAGACCGCGGCAGCCCACAAACACCCGCTATAAAGCAGCTAACACTGAAAATGAGTATAGCGGCGCTGAGCTAGCAGTATAGCGGCGCGGCGCTGTTGTTCCGCCGTCTGGGAGAACCCTGACCGTGGATTACTAAACTACCGCTGAACGTCTCCACTGTGTAGCGGGCTGCCGCTACTCCTCCCGGCTCCCTTTCTTGCTACAGCTGTGCTAATGTCAACAAACACACGTGGCGAATAAGTTAACAAATGCACGCACATTACTAAGCTCAGATTTATGTGTCTGTTATGTTATGGAATGGATCTACAGATTCATTGGGAACACTACATTGATCTTCATTTGCTGTTGTTTTTTATTGACCATGACTTTTATTGCTATGCAATGTTACATAAATACTGTCAAAACAATATGTCTGTTTTTCTTTTAATGCCAGAATGAGTCCTCCCCCCCCCCCCCCGACCTGGCAGATCTTCTTTCCTCCACAGAGTAGGAAGATGTTGTTTTTCTTGCTATAAACAGATCACCAGAGACCGTCTTTTAGTAATTTACAATGACTAAGCACATCTGGTCCCCCCCTCCAAAGAAGATGAACCCTTTTCCTCAGGTCAAATGAGGTCAAGCACGATAGAGTCTTCTTTCTCCAAATCAGAAGAAAGGAAGACTGTTTTCTAACACGGATGTTGTGATTTAAGGTGTCTTACTAATCTACATCTCTCTCCCTCTGGAACATCCTCCAGTGGGGGAAGACTAAATGGGAAACCTAATCCGTGTGTTTGTCCACCTCACATGTCGAACTTTTATTTACGACCGTTGTTGTTCCTGGGACTGACATTCCAATCCCACTGCAGTCTCTATCCTTATCCAAATTCAAATACATCTTGAATAACGAATAAACTACAATCTCATCTTCTTATTTTAGCAGATTCCAAAATAACATCAGAAGGTCATACAATAGATCGTTTCTCAATGTATTGTTAAGCCAAAATGAAGTTATTGCTTAATGAGCTTGGTTTGGGGAGAAACCAGCCCCTCTCTTTGGTGATGGAGAAGAGACTTGCAGATCATTATTCCTTGTATAATACTTGTGTTATTTACCAGTTAAATGTCTGATATGTTTTGTGGAGATAGAACTACAAGGAATATGTCCTAAGTCCTTGGTTCTACTGTGTATTGTATACTTTATTGTTTTATGCCTTAATCATGTTTTAATTCTTTTTGAATGAAAGTGGTTATAATCATGTCGCATCTTTTCACAAAGACAAAAATTCGACTTTTAAGATGGTGAAGTTTGTGGGAAGGTTGAACATGATTTCGAAACATTAAAACAATAGTTTAGTTAGATTAAACTTTTGGGAGCCTAGACTCACAGAAGGAGTGACACTCAGATGGCCCTCACCCCTCGTGGTCCATCTGCTGCAGGTCATAAAACAGACACAGGCTCTGCTCACTCACTTCTCTTCTCTCTTGTCTCCCCCTGCTCCTCTCTGCTTCTCCTCTCTTCCTCTCACTTCTCTCCCTGCTTCTTCTCCTGTCTTCTCTTCTCTTCTCTCTTCTTTTCTTTTCTTTTTCTTTTTAAAGTAATCTTTACTTTTATTTTTGCAACAAGCTCTAAGAAAAGCGAATTGAATCACTACTTTAAGTGCTTTATTTTTTATCCAAGTTTTTAATAGAACGAAATTCTTTTCTTTTTTGATTTTAGATTTTAATATACTGTTAAAGTATCGCCTGATCCACAAGAAGTAGAATTAGATTAAGAATCAGAACTTAAGAACCACCACTTGAAACAACAAAGAAAAAGTCTTTTTCAAGACTACGATCATTTGATGAAGAACGTTGCAGTCATTGTCTGCTTCAGAAGCCTTGCAAGGAGTCTCCAACCAAAGAGACTTTGTGTGCTCCCAGCGGAGACCAACTCTGACCCCAGCGCTCCCAAGGCGGAAACCCTGCTGGGCCTTGGGACCAAGAGGGAAACCAGGCTGCACGTCTTCATACAGCTGGATCCACACACGTGAGAATAAGTGGTGTCTAAAGTTCTGACTTCTGTTTAGGTTATGACTTCCGTCTAAGTTCTGACTTCTAACTTATGAACTTAAAGTCTGTGTAAAGTGGCAAAAAATTTGTGTTATGAGTTTGTCACACCATAGAAACATGTATCATTGACCACTGAGCCAAATTTGAAAGATTAAAAAAATTGCTAAGTGTATAAAATTAGGTCTCAAAATCCTGGAAAAACAAGCACTTCTCTCTGCTGTCAAACGCTGGGGGCGTGTCGGTTAGAGGCGCTGGAACCACGCCCATGCGGGGGGGGGTGTCATTAACACGTCATGTTAATGACATCGGTGTTTCCCCAGGTGTTCCCCCAGGTGTTCCCCTTGTCTATCTAAACCCGCAGACAGTTAATAATCATATGGATGCTGTTATAATGTGTAGTGATTGAAATCCTGACCCATAATCACCATCAGTAAACAGGACGCTGTCTGACTCTGTCACTCGCGGGGACGGAGACTGTTTTCTGGGGGAAAGTTCCCTGAAGTCTCGGTCAGGAGAGCTGACGGTCGCTGTGATTTATTTTCGTCATAAACACTCGGTGAGTTAAAGTCTTTGCCGGTGACAAACGCTGTTTTCTGAGCAGAAATGTGATGAGGAGTTGGGAGGACAGGCGGAGGACGGACAGGAGGACAGACGCTTCTCCACATACAGCTGCGGTATTTGTTTTCCTCAAATAGTTGCCAAAGACAGTTAAAGTTACTACGCTACTTTTGTTGGGTCCTGTAACGTTGCTTTGTGGGACATTTCTCTGTATTTAGTTGAGTGAAGGACCTGTGCAGTTATCAGACTGTCAGACCGATACGCCCTCGCTCCGCGCCTCCGGATTATCCGTTCACACTGGGACTGCTCACCAATAATGCGGCCCTGATACTACCGCCACATACCGCCGGTGGGACCCACCGTCAGCAGAACGGAGAGGGTCGGCTGCGGCAGCCACATTATGCCGGTGGCACCCGCCGTCAGCAGGACGGAGAGGGTCGGCTGCGGCGGCCACATTATGCCGGTGGTACCTGCTGTCAGCGGGACCGAGAGGGTCGGCTGCGGCGGCTACATTATGCCGTTGGGACCCGCCATCAGCAGGATGGAGAGATTAGGGTCTTGTTAGTATTAAAAATTACTCCCGTAATATTTAATAGATATAAAACCCGACCCTTTAACTTTACCATCTGCCGACGGTCACATAACTTAATTACTTTGCTTATTACAGTCTTTACCTTTTCTGTTATCTGTTGTTTGTCTAAATTGTCATTTCATTTATTTTACCACAAATTATTTAGTCAATAAACATATATAATCGTTTGTCTTTGTCTGGAACTTAATTTTAATGTGGAGTACTGATGGATACGCGCAAAGAATTCACTGCTTCAGAATATTGAGACTGAATAAATTAACTTGAAATTAAACAAACTGTTCAAGTCAAGCTTGTAAAATTAGGTATTTGGAATAATGTCCTCCGGATTATTCCAAGAACTAACCAACGGAGGTGGTGCCCATTTACGAGTGTATTTTTTAATCACCAGTGATTAATTAACCCTTATTATCAAGCAGTAGTGTATCCTACATTATATATTATAGTGCTGCCCGTGTGAGGCCCATATACTTTTTTACATTATTATCATTAATATTATGAAATTATAATTCTTGCCTCTTTCTTAAAACTTTCTTAGTGACATTGCAGCCGTCAACGAGTCAGAACTGCAGACCCAGTTGATGGACGATGTGGTGGAGAGAGGAGACTGGACCCCCAAACACCCTGAGTACCGACCCAGATGATGTCCCACTGACACCATCCAGCCCAGCAGCACTGCAGGGACTCCTGCTCAGCCTGTTACTGTCCATCATCTGTAACTGTTTTAATATTGCTTTTAATAATAATAGTTTTTGTTAATAGTGAATAATAATAATCTGTAAATAGTTATTTATGCTGTAATTTTGTAAATAGTTGTAAATGTTTAGACCTTCATAATAAAAGAAAACATTCAATCCCTTGTTGTCCCTGAAAAGTAGCACTTGATGCCATTTGCTGTTATATATTGTACTTAGGTTGTAAATACTGAATGGAATAGACACCGTGTAACAATAGAACAATATTTTATTTCATGAATTATATAACATGAACAAATAATTTAAAAATAACTCATAAATTAACCAAATAACAGCTATAATGTCAGGATTGTCCTCTGGAGCAGAGAAGAGCCTCTCCATCCTCTCTGCAGCCTCATGTCCTCCTTCATCCTCCCAACACAAGATCACATTAACACAGTGATGCAAAGATTTACAAAAAGTGACATCAGGACTGACAAATCGGCTATTTATTATTTATTATCATTTATTATCGCCTTACTTCCATCCAGCCAGCGGAATGTTTCGCCCTGTGAACTAATGTTGTTCTGACCTCAGACAGTGATGAAGCTCTCTGTTTGCTCCCTAAAACACAATGACATGTAAAAGATGTTTTGTGTTACGTCAACAGACAAAAAGGTTCTAATACAGTAAACAAATATAATCATCATGAGGATAATCATAAACTTACCTCTTTATTCAAACGTTTAACCAGACTTTACAGCTTTACAGTCTGGAAATAAAGCAGCCTGATCTAAATCTGTTCATCTTGGTCCATTTATGTAGCCTATATGAAGTAAAAAAAGTCTCTAACATCTCCACTGTCACAATATGATATAAAATATAAGTCTGAACGTCTAACGTTTGAAAGTGAAAGCTTTTAAGGCTTTACTTCCAAAGGCATCCAACTGAGCATTACCAATGTATTTTAACTGAAATGTTGAGGTTTTAATGTCCCTTGAAGTTTAACATATCTGGCTTTTGATGTTCAAAGGAGTAAAAACCGAGTATAGACCCAATACTTACATTTAAATGCGAGATCTGCGCCACTTGAGGTCGCCATTATTTATTTATTTATTTCTTCTCTTCGGGCGCACGATGAATCTTGGGATATGTAAGACTACGAAGTGTGTTAGCAGTGCACACTCCAAAAACAGGTAAAAGGAGTGACACAGTCTCAGTCTGAACCTGTCCCTGACCTATTGTGAACCTCATCCCCCTTTGATTGTCAGCCAGAAACTCTGGTCTGTTTAGGCCCTTTTGTGTTTTCTTGGCTGCCAACAACTTTGAGTAAGGAAATCAACTTATTTGGGAACCCCTTAAAAACCCATGCCCCTTTACACCTTCAGTGTACCATTTTATTTGCCCTGAGGCTTGTAGGAGGTACATGTTACTTATACCCAGAAGAAACATTTGTTAGTTATACCCAGAAGAGGCATTTGTTTATCATACCCAGAAGTGGCATTTGTTTACTATACCCAGAAAAGCCATTTGTTTAGTATACCCAGAAGAGCCATTTGTTTATTGGGCATTTCCCCTAGATTTTTATGTTTTTTGTTTATATTCTTATGTACGTTGGGCTGGCCTGTAAACAATTTACTGCTGACTGGCCTGGGCAGAAATGAGGACTCAGATGCATAAGTAGAATGGTTAAGACAGGCTTTTATTCTGAAAATCTCCTGATTCGACTTCAGAATGAGTGATAACCAAATAGGCTATGAAAATCTAACCTAATTAGAACAACAAACAAAACAAACACGAACACACAAAAGAACAGAAAATCACTCCCAAGGGAGGAAACAGAAATATCAGTATCTACACCGAACTTCAAGAAATAACACTATGAAAAATAACACAAAAGAAAACCACTCTCGAGGAGGGAAAAAGCACAAGGCTGTAAACTAAAACTATGCCGCACTGAGCTAAAAAAACTACAACACAAAATCACTCCGAACAGGAGGAAAACAAAAGCACTATGAAATTCATAGACGTAATTTGGGGGAGGGACACAGGGGACATGTCCCCTGCACTTTTTTAAAAGGCCGTTTTGGTCCCCTGCAGTTTTTACCATCCAAAAACAATGTTACGCTATATTTAACAGAGACGCGTCAAGCACTAGGACCAAGCGGAAAACGGCCGCTCAAGCGAGAGCCCATTTTCCTGAGTTTAGACCCGTCCACAAGCTCCTCGATTGGCTCTGCCGTTTCTTGTGTGATTGGCAGTCCCCGCTGTCACTCCATCTTGCTTGCACACCGGTCTGCTAGTTGCCCAGGAGTCTTTATTAATCTGCCGCTGTAAATTGGGCATTTGTTCTGCCTGGGTCACGTCAGCTAGAAGGATTGTAATATCAGAGGTTTCATTTACATTAACGTTTGAATCGGTGTCCATTTGCGTATGTGCGTGCGTGATTGCGTGCGTGTGTGTGTTGGTAATTAGGTGCAGCCAAGATGTAAATTACCAAATAATAGCTGGGGCGTTTATTTGTTTCAATCACTTAAGAGACCAGGCGTTTATTTGGGACCAGGCGATTAATTCAATAGTTGTGCGTCTTCTGCAAGTGAAGTTGTTGCGGCGGAGGAAACGATTCAGCCAACCAGCACTCGCGGCAAACTCCTCATCTCTGCTCTCACTCATGGTGGTGTACATTTGTTTCGCCATCGCCCTGATCATTTTGCTCATTTTTGATCATTTTGCGGGACACTCTCTCATGGCGTGCCCGCTTGCTGATAACTCATTCCCGCATGTTTATCTCAGGCTCCTCACTAGCCTTCTTTCTCCCTCCACCAGGCAGCCTGGCCCTGTTGCTGTCCTCCTCGGACAGACGCTGAAGCTCAGTTTTATTTTTTCGCCAATCTCTCACTCTCTTGGGGTCGACAGAGAAACGTCTAGCGGCTGCTTCTCCTGAGTTTTCCTCTGCATATTTTATGACAGAAATTTTAGATTACAAGTTGTACTTTCTATTGTTTTGCTGCACCTTAGCCATGGCAATCATCAATGTGATATTGACTGACTGAAAACAAGCACAATACATGAAAAAGGCGAGGAAGAAAAACGTGCAGTGGCATTGGTCACGTCTTCTTCCTTGATTTAAAAATAAATAAATAAATTAACTCAGCATTTATTTGGAACCAGCGGTTATTTATACACCTGCACCCAGCGTTTAAAGGGGAACCTGCGGTTAATTGAAACACGGCTATTATTTGGTAATTTACGGTACTCAAAGAAATGCGTTACCATACCCATCTCGCAACAGCTTCACTGGCTCCCAATAAAGCAGCATATGCACTTCAAGATCCTCCTCATCAATTACAAAGCTCTCAATAATCTTGTAAAGTGTCTTTGAGTTTTATTGAAAGTGCTGATAAATAAAATGTATTATTATTATTATTATAGTTGTAGAGCCTCAACAATGCAAAGATTTTAAAAAAGCTTATATTTAATGCCAAAGAGATACACTTATTTTCATGTATTGTTTTTATGTTGAAAGGCTGCAACATTTAAAAAAAAAACCAACAATGAAAGATTTAGGGAAAAATACAGTAAAACCTCGGATTACAAATGTGATTTTATACATCCAAACTCGTGAAAATTGTGAAACTAAGTTTTTGCCTCTATAAAATGAGGTCTGTTTACCAAATAGTCCAAAATAGGTGTAAAATTGGTGGTACTGAGTTGGAGTGAAGTTGACTAACAAGGTGATAATGTTTTGCTACATGCTTCACAACCAGTCAAACCAAAAAAGGGAACAGTAAACTTAAAAGTGGCAACAGAAAACTAGAAGAACTACTAGAAAACACAGTGAACTGAAAGAGTTAGAGTTTTATTAAAAATACTTCTGTCCCCCCGCCTCTGAAATCAAAATTTCGTCCTTGATGAAATTAAACTCTCTTTAAACAAGCTGACCAAAAACGTTATCAAAATCAAAATCACTGTTCTTCAGAGGTAAACAGCGAATCAGAAATCAAAAGCGTGGCAATACTGCTTTTCGATCTTTTATGTAAATATTCAAGCATTACTAACTAAATGAAGTTTTATAACTAGGTTCAGGAACAAAGACCACGCCTTGAACTCATCTCATTTCCGCCCGAAATATATTTAAGCACACCTCATCCGTTCACTCCCTCTTTGACTGATTCTCTACATCGTCAAAGCCGAAAGACACGAAAAGAAAGCAGTACCTTAAACACGGAGAATGAACTCTCACTCAACCCGTCAGACAGCGGGTTTGACGGCATCCCAGAGTCCTCTCCATCACCGATCATCCCTCCTCATCAACCATCCACGTCTTCAGGCGCTCCCAGCCTCCGTCCGTCGGCGGCTCCAGCACCATCCGCTCGTCTCCCCCCCACACCGCTCCAGGGGACAATCTCGCACCCGGCGTCCGACCGACACTCCTTCCTCCAGCCGCTCCGGGCGAAGCCTCCGCGACCCGGCCTCACCTCGCCGTCTCGCCGATCGTCCCGCGGCTCCAAACATTTCAGAGTGGACGGTCGTTCGCCTAAAGCGCGCCCTCACAGAGCGGAACGCAACTTTCCACCGCACCAACCACAAGGCGAAGCTGTTCCAACTCTTCACCAACTCCCAGCAGAGCAGAGCAACTCCACGGCCACTTCCGGGTTCACAGCCTCGCTCCCACCGCAGCGCCGATGACGTCATCACGCACCCAGCTCAACCTCACTCAACAGCCCTCCGAGAGGGCCAGGTCGTACCAAAACCAGAGCCTACATTTCTCGCTCCTAACTCTTCTTCCTCCTTACCTCACACTTCACAAACAACCCGAGCACATGCATCCCTCCATCCCAGAATCCTTTCTTCTTCTCTTTTTCTTAACTTCCCTGTCCCTCCTGTTTCGGCTATGATACCCAGTCATATCACCTCAGCCACACAGAGCATGCCCACAACAACGGCTCATGGCAACACGATCAGCCAAAACCCTTACTTTCCTTCCGTCTCCTATCCCAGCTCTTCGCTCATTCCTAACTTTCATGTCCCCCCTCCTCCAGCATTCCCCCCACATTCCAACTTCAACCGCTTCAGCCGCACAGAGCGCGCCCACTACAATGGTCCTTGGTGGCACCACCAGCCAAAACCATTACTTTCCTCCTGTCTCCCCCCCCCCAACCCTACCCCTGTCTTCCCCACCACCCATACGTAACTCATGTTCCTTGTCCTCCAACTAACCCTCCTGCTTTTTCCACAGCTCCCCCCACAATCGGATCCTGGATTTTCCCCACCTATCCCCCCCACTCACAATAACTTCACTCGAGCCACAGCACTACCTCCATCACGCTTAGTTGCTTCCTCTCGCCGATCTCTCATGTCAGCCACTCTCCACAAACAGATTCTTGCGGGTAGCTACGTCAACCTCGCCCACCTAATACATCCGTCCACTTGCAAACCCCCATTTACCCAGAGAACTACAAACTGCACTCGGTCCAATTGAGCTTAAGCAACCCCTGTCCACCCGCTCCAAAGAACCCACCGCTGTGGAATTCACCCTCTCTTTCTCCCTGTAACGTGACATCATCTGCTCATCTTTCCCCGAACTCAGGCAAGAGCTGGACGACTACATGTCTCTGGTCCTCGACCTGGCCTTGCGGTTCGGAGGCAACGGTTTTTATATTTAATACATTCTGTTTGCTTCCCAAGCTGCCGGCCGCCTTCAGCAGTTCAACCAAGGAATTTACTGTGGTACGCTGGACACAGAGCTCTACTGCTGCGTTTTTTCGACCCGCGCTTCGCTTAATTGCGACCTGCGCAGTGCCCCATCACATCCCGCCACAACTTGCACCCTCACCGCTTCTCTACCCCCTACCTCCTTCCATGCCAACCACAAGCCGGCCGTTTTCCACAACATGCCCCCAACAGCCCCTCCTCCATCCATCACCCCTAAACCAGTCAACATTCAACTGATCGCTCTCGGCCCTCTCCCTAAAGGCGTTGACAAAAGAGGCAGACCAGTCCTATACCAGGGCGGGAGGATGGTCTGCAACAACTTCAACGACCTCGGTTGCAAAGTTTCAGGCTGCAGCTTCCTCCATACCTGCTCCTTCTGCGGCGGAGCCCACGCCAGATTATCCGTCCACATAACCCCACCAAACATGGCCTGCTTAGGATTCTGAACACACCAACCAACATCCACGCTCTCACCGATGCTTTAAAATGTCACCCCGACCGCAAGTTCGTTAATTACCTCATCCAAGGATTAAAAAAATAAATAAATAAATAAAAAAAAATAAATAAAAAATAAACGGATTTCACCCAGGTCTACTAGTCACACCAGATTCCTCCTACACATGCCAAAACCTACAGTCTGCCACCTCCCAGCCCGACATGGTCGACAAACTCTCGGACCAAGAAATCTAAGACAGATTCGCGATCGGTCCATTCCCAATCCACCATTCAGTCCATTCAGAATCAGTCCAATCGGCATCGCCACCAGGAAATATTCAGGAAAAAGCGACTCATCATAGACCTCTCAACCCCCCCCCCACAGCTCCCCAGTCCCAAGCATCAACAGCCTAATCCCTAGCCCAGACTTTTCCATGCACCACACAACAATAGATAACGCCATCTCCCTCATCAGTACAGCCAGCCAAGGAGCTCGGTTGGCTAAAACAGACATCACCAGCGCATTCAAAGTCATTTCACATCCACCCAGACTTCTGGCATCTCTTCGGCATTCAGTGGAAGGGTGCATACTACTTTGCCGTACGCCTCACCTTCGGGTGCAAAAGCAGCCCAAAAATATTCGATCCCTTATCCAAAGCACTCTGCTGGATCCTGTTGAACAAACACAGATTACCCTACATCGTTCACCTCCTAGATGACTTCCTTACAGTTAAGGGTGTTCCAACAAGGGTACCTCACGATTCGATTCGATTACGACCATGGGAGCTTCGATTCTTCGATTCTTCGCTTATAACGATTGACGATTCGATTCGATTATTGGTGCCACGATCCTTCAATTATTGCTGTTTTCAATGCTTTTTTCCAGATTTTATACAGTCGAAATAACCAAAAACTTCTTGTTGATCAGAAGTTGTTGACTCCATTTCAGGGCGTTCCCGTAACCATGGTAACTCACAGTGCCAGAGGGGAGGGAGAGACGCTGAATGAAGCCGTTTACACAGATACACTGCAGACAAAGTCCAGACTATAGTTGTGATTTCACACATGTAGCACACAACAGGAGACTCTCTGTGTCAGACGAGTTCTCACGTGATGACTAAACTCAGAAACTAATTGATAACGTAGCAAACACAGATCACCCTACATCGTTCACCTCCTAGATGACTTCCTTACAGTCACGCTATCCTCTTCTACCCCGTCACACGATCTAAACACACTGATCTCCGCCTTCAACGAGCTTGGAGTCCCTCTCTCCAAGGAGAAAACCGAGGGCCCCAGCACATCCCCGGAATTCCTTGGCATTGCCCTCAACTCCGTTTCACTCCAAACATCCCTGCCCACCGAAAAAGTACACCGGATTTCCCATATCATTTCAAACTTCCTCCTGGCGCACAAATGCACCAAACGTCAACTCCTCTCACTGCTCGGCCGCATCATCTCCTGAGGTCGATCCTTCCCATCACACCTGCTATCCATAGCCTCCTCCCTCCTATCACTCCACGACAATGTCACACTGCAAAATGGAGCTCAAACTATGGCACCAGTTCCTCTCATCTTGGAACGGCATCTCCTTCTTTTACGACACACACATCACTCCACCAGAAGTCATCCAACTATCCATAGACGGAGCTCCTTCCGTCGGCTTTGGCGGCAAGCGGTTTTCAGCCAAATGGCTGCCCGAATTCTCATCGCTCTCTCATTCCTCCGCCATCCACGAAATGTACCCAGTCATCATCGCAGCTATTCTTTGGGGCCACAAATGGTCAAAGAAAATCATCACCATCCACTCCGATAACCTCGCCGTTGTAGACATCATCAACAAGGGAAGTTCACACTGCCTAGACATCATGCAGTTGAAATTCAGACAACTGACGCCAGCCTCCGACGCTCTCCCAACTCCAGTCCCACCGTTTTCTGCCACCATCTTCAATCGACTCCCGAGTCGCAAAACCCGGTTTCCATTTCCCAAGACACCATTCTGAACAGCGTTCCCCGTACATTTCCATCGTACATGACCGGGTGGAATTGCTCCAAAACCTTCCACGCCTCTCATGAACTTCAGCTTCCTTCGCTCGACGTCTTGACACTGTCAAGCTTCATCTCATTCGCCCATTCCATCCCGAAGATTAAATCCACCACCATACAGGCCTACAAAAGCGGCATCAACTTCTTTACCAGACTAACTTCCGAGGCAACATGCCAAGCCTCTTCCAATTCTCACATAACCCTCGGCCGATGGTCTTCCCTCGCTTGCCACACATACATGCGCACGACATAAATGACATCAGAAATGCTCAAGCACACCCGTCTCACCGAAGTTTCTTTGGGGGCTCACGAAGAGATAAGAGACGGTTCCCCCACTCAGCGTCTAAACACCCACTCCGTTCCTCCTGATCATCCCGCCGAACTCATCCCTCCATCCACCCATCCTACCAACTTCTCTCCCTTTGTATCAACCCTCACTCGTCCTCCCTATACCCCCTCATCCCTCGACCCTCGACCCCTTCCCCCATCCCTCGACCCCTACCCCATCATCCCTTCATCCTTCCATCATCCCTTCATCCTTCCACCATCCCTTCATCCTTCCATCATCCCTTCATTCTTCCATCATCCCTTCATCCCTCGACCCTTTCTCTCCCAGTATCCAGCATATGTCATCACGTGTATTAATTCCTGTTTTCATTCCATACAGCCTTTGGCGTGGTCTTTGTAAGTGAAATAGTATATTGAGCTTGTGATGTACACTGGTGTAGACTGAAGAAGAGACCAAGTTATGTTGTTTTTTTTGTTTTTTTTAAGTAGACATGACTGGTATACTGTTTCGACCACAGATGTTCCTCAGTCAAAGTGAAGAAGTGAACATACCTGTATTTAATATACAATTAATGATCAAACATCCTAATCATAACCCAACCCAACATAATTGAGCTAATATGAGAGATTTTCAGTAAGATGACGGACTGCTTTGGCCACTTACTTGTCTTTATGGGGTTGGACGGACATAGATGTGGGGGCTCACATGGTCTATGGCTCACTGTGATGAACTTGGGACATCTGCACAGGATTTATCAAAATTGGAGAACACTGTAGCATGTTAAAACATGTTATTTTTATTTTTATTTTTTTTACTTTTTCACATAACAGGCATGTAATATGAAGAAACCCTTTGCTTACTGATGCACTTAATGGAGTCTTATATTAACATATTATTTTGTGATCACACCTACTAGGAATTTTGTCCTAGTGTAAATGTGGCATGTTATCTAATCACAAGGTGATGTCATATCACCACAAATAAATGTGGTGCCTCTTCAGTTCCCTACATGAGGAAGACCAAATAATTCTAGTCACTCACAACTGAAGTCACTTTTTTCAGTATGTGCTTTTGATGTTCAGAAATTCCAGTCCAGTCCCACTGAACATTAGACGTCTGATGGATGTGCAGATCATGTCTATATTGCGTCTGTCAGTCCAAGACCAATTCTGGACCTCTTCACGACGTGCAATCTAGGTCCGCTATTTGGACGTCTAATCATGACCCCACTTGGACGTCAATATGCAGTTAAACATTTGAATGTCAGGCTAGGTCATTTTTTTGGACGTCTAAAAGCCATTTAACACCAAGTGCAAATTTGCGGATTATTCGCACGGAAATTTATAAAAAATGATTTCATGGGTTATAATGGGAGCTTGCACACCAGGGCAGAACTTTCGTACGGCAAAAAAAAAATCCGGAACCACTTTGTCGTCTGCGGAATTCCGTCTGTGAAACCACACGCTTGACCAATTAAATCGTTTGCTTTGACGACGGAAGTGACATCAAACAAAGCAAACGATTTATCTGATAAATGAGCGAAAGCTTAATAATTCTGGTGACCCAGCTAGAGCTTATCGGGCCCAAAAAATCAAGCCCGACCAGACCCAACACCGTGCATGTTGTCTCCGAGCCCGGCCCGGCCCGACACATTAACTGTAATGAGCCCGAGCCCGATTTAAACCCGACATTTTTTTAAGACATGGGCTGTTATAAATGACGTTCTCAACTACAATTCTGTGTTGTTTGAAAGACAGAAATCTGTTTAGAATTATCTTAATGAATAATGCAACAAGTGCCACACTTAATGCACTCGACAAAGCCGACACATGTTATTATCACTGCCCATGATTTGCTTAAAATGGTTCCATACCTCCGACTTTCCTCCAAACTTGCTTGCAAGTTAATTCTCCTGTTTTAATTTTTTTCTTTACATCTTCAAGCTCCATGTTGCACTTAAGTTACACAGTCAGTGATGCCGGTAACGCGTTACTCTAATCTGACCACTTTTTGCAGTAACAAGTGATCTAACGCGTTAATATTTGCAAACCAGTAATCAGATTAAAGTTACTTATTCAAGTCACTGTGCATTACTATTATTTTTGTCATTTTCCTCAGTAAAAATATATATTTTCGCTTTCTTCTTGCGTCTCGGGGAGTGACATCACATGTGCGACAAGTCGCGTTTTCAGCATGAGGAAAACTCACGTGTAACACCACGTAGCAACACAAACGTAAACAACAATGGAGGGAGGAGAGAGATGTACATTTTCTAGCTGGAAATACAGTCATTATTTTGAGTTAATAAAAAAAAAACAACACATATGCTTGATCAAGGGCCCAGCCAATTGCTGTTATTAGCCGGCTCTGTGGGTGCTGAAGAGCTAGTGAAGTAATATTTTTGTTTGTTTACATTTTCCTGTTTTTCTTTTTTAGAATAGAATAGAAAACCTTTATTGTCATTGTACATTGGGTATACAACGAAATTTAGGAGTGCTTCTATCAGTGCATCGATAAAAGGGTAAAAATATATATATATAAATAAATAGCAAATAAATAAGACACTGTACAGGCCTACATTCAGTCATCCAGTCACACGTGTCGGGTGATAATGTTATGTGTTAGGAGTTGAAGTTGAGGGATCTGATAGCCCAGGGATAGAAACTGTTCTTGAGTCTATTAGTCCTGCATTTTAGGCACCTGTACCTCCTGCCAGAGGGCAGGATGTTGAACAGGTGTCGTCCAGGATGTGAGGGGTCAGTGACGATTTTCCTCGCCCTGCTGAGACACCGTGTGCTGGCGATGTCTTCCATGGAGGTCAGGGGACAGCCAATGATTTTTTGGGCAGTTTTTATGACCGTCTGTAGTTGTTTCTTGTCTGCCACTGAGCAGCTGGTGTACCATGCTGTGATGCAGTACGTCAAGACGCTCTCTATGGTGGTACGATAGAAGGCCACCAGCAGCTTCTCCTCCAGGCAGTTCCTCTTTAACACCCTTAGGAAGTGTAGTCTCTGCTGGGCCTTTTTCACCACCGCTCTTGTGTTGGCAGTCCAGGAGAGATCCTCTGTGATGTGGGTCCCCAGGAACTTAAAAGAGGACACCTGCTGGACACAGTGTCCATTTATGTAGAGTGGCACCGGATCCTCTCCGTGCATCCTGAAATCTATGATAATTTCCTTGGTTTTACTGGTGTTTAGCAGTAGATTGTGCTTATTACACCACTCTGCCAGCTTTTTGACCTCGTCCCTGTTTGCTGTCTCGTCCCCACCAGTGATAAGGCCGATGACTGTGGTGTCATCGGCAAATTTAATGATGGAGTTGGAGGGGAAGACGGGTGTGCAGTCATGGGTGTATAGGGCACAGGAGAGGATTCAGCACACAACCCTGAGGAGAGCCAGTGTTGAGGGTCAGGGTGGAGAAGCAGAGGGAGCCCACTTTGACTGTTTGCGGGCGGTTGGTGAGGAAATCCATGATCCAGGCACAGGTTGAGGTGGGGAGGTCTAGGTCAGTCAGCTTGTCAACCAGGATGTCAGGAAGGCAGGCCTTGATGTGGTACAAAATGAGTCTCTCAAAGCATTTCATGACTACTGATGTCAAAGCAATAGGTCAGTAGTCATTGAGGCAGTTTGGGGCAGGCTTCTTTGGGACAGGGATTATAGAAGCTGATTTCAGGCAGGGGGGGATGGTGGCTTGTGTCAGTGAGAGGTTGAATATCCTGGTTAGGACTCCCGCTAACTGGTCAGCACAAGCACAAAGTACTTTACCAAGAACACCATCCGGTCCAGTGGCTGTTCGTGGATTCACAGCCTTCAGCACCTTCCTCACTTGATGTTCCTGGAGAGTGAGTGTGTTGTGGCTGGAGGTCTGTGGTGGCTGTGCAGCTGTGCACGCACAGATGCACCCATACCATAACATACATCGCGCACCGAGAAGGAGAGCCAAGAGCCGCTGCATCCTTGCACGCCGCCATCATCGCCAAAGTAGTATAATTCTGTTTAATACGACAATAAACGTGTAGCCTATTGGGGGCAAAAAAAGTCAGTCAACGTCATTGCGATTGGTTGAGGCATTGCGTCATCACAACATACATATTAAGAGCCGCTCCCATTGGCCCAGGTGTTTCTCTTCAGTTGAGGCAAATGGCCGCTCGTGCACCGTCGACCTCTACAAAAAACTACAGCAGTCCAAAAATCACGAAATTGCAGGTAAGTTCGGTTAGCCCATAGACCCATAAGTTAATTTTATGTTCATTTAGGCATTTATAGCGTTTGCCGTTTTAGCTTTGTTGTGTTAATCTACTTCAAATCTGTTGTCGCTACAATTAGCATCACATCTGCTAACGTTGGCTTTTGAACACGACCAATTTTGTTTACAACGAAGCCGGCGAAAAATCAATACATAGAGTGAAGCGCTGGAGCCGTGGGCTGCTACCCGACCATCATCGGCAACAGAAGCTTCCAGTGTTAACGAGCAGGAGGGCCATTGTGGTGAACCGGGAACCGTGTGTTAGCAGCGGATGCTAACCACTACTGCTAGTCGAAGTTAGCATCGAGCTACCTCATCACAACGGCCATCATACTTGTTACCAGTCGACGTCAACACCAGGTAAATATTTATCAGAAGTAAGGCTCACCTTTTTGTTTACATTTCAGTAATTTTCCATCTCTGAACATTCTTTGTCTTTTTTACGCTCTCACCTGTCGACACCCAGTAAGTGTTCATCTCATGACTTTGCTATTTTATCAGGCCATGTGAAATTTAAGGACATTCATTGTGTTTTTCAGGATCTCGAAATGCAGCCAAAGATTATATCATTGTTGGCCATCGCTCTAGGTAAAGAAACAAGATAAGGCAGGACATGGTGTATTGTGTCAGTTACAAAAATGCAGAGTAATTAAAATTTGAATTGAACTACATCCAGTGAGGGATCCAGCAACCAACCCAACAATGTCTCCCAATACAGGTCCAAGACCCAGTGCAGACACGCCTCCAGAAATCGCAACGAATCTGGCAGCAACAGGGATGTCACAAGACATCGCCACGGATCCGGCAGCAACAGTGATGTCACAAGACATCGCCACAGATCCGGCAGCAACAGTGATGTCGCAAGACATTGCCACAGATCTGGCAGCAACAGTGATGTCACAAGACATCACCATGGATCCGGCAGCAACAGTGATGTCACAAGACATCGCCACAGATCCGGCAGCAACATAGATGTCTTCAAGACCCCCGCCAGGTCCAGATGTGATTACAACAGCCCCCCCATCACACACCAAGGCCTAGTGGGTTGTCTTAAGACCGCAATTTTCATCAAAACACTTCAGTCAGTAGCATTGATGTACTCCTATTCGTTAGAATATCACAGATTTATTATTTCTCTTCTAATGTGGCACAAATCTGTTGACAGTTTTGTTATTTGATAATTTCTAAAACATACTTTCTGTGGCGCAGATGCAGAGACTGAGAGTGGAAGGTGGACCTTCCCATTGCCATGGGATGGTAAGTGTGTAGTCTAATATGGATGACAGGACACTGAGCAAGAGAGATACTTTTAAAACTACCGCCTTCTCTCCCTCTACTGTTCATTCCGCTTTTCAGTTATATGAGTGGCTTCTAGGGTGGGGGGAAAATCGATTCATGTGAGAATCGTGATTTTTACCGTCTACAATTCTGTATTGAGTCATAAACTTAAGAAATTGATCTTTTAACTTTTCCCATGTCTCTCACAGGCTTCCGTACACAGCGTTGCAGCAAGCTGTGTTGTTGCTAGTGTGGATTTTATTATATACTCGCTGCGCAGTATGATACTTAGATGAGAGACAGCTTAAGACACACACATGCAGAAGGCCCAAGACACTGTCACAGGAGAGTGCAAAGATGTGTGGATTATTTTTGCTATGATGCTATCGCAGGCTGCTAAACCGGACGTGCAGCATGAAGCAGTTCTTGTTTTCTTTCTCAAAAATAACTAACTGTCAGACGAGTCTGAGTGACGGTTCGGGGAAAGGCAGCATCTGCAATTTACTGGAAATGATGATATGATTTGCATCTCTGTATGTGTCCTTTTTAGGATTTGCTTTGCAAACGTGAAAACCGCCCCTAGATGTGTAATAAAACGAGCCTGAAAACTGCGGAGAATCAGAACTCTTGGAGGCAGCTGCAGGAGCAGGTCACAGGATCTGTATTGGGCTGCAGGGTTCTCCCTTTATAAAGGCGGAAACAGAATTCTGACTCTGTGTGATCTTCAGTCTTCTCTCCCTTTGTGGGCGTATAAATTGAGGTCCTGAGGATTCGGGGTGACGAATCTAGTCACAACACTAGTTAAGTTGCTGCAAACAACTCTGTTAATTGATAAGACTAAAATGCTCTATTGAATGTCTGTGACTAGGCTTGTGCAGATCAGCGACCAGATTTTAAATACATACTGCTGTGCAGCTGATCATGGCTCAGATGGAGGTTAGATCTTCACATTCTGAACTTTTTTACAAAGTGCAAACACAAGAAAAGAGCCAAAGAGAGAGAGAGGAACAGCAGAGCTCCTCTGACAGCTCATCTGTGCAGCTGCAAGTGAACCAGCTGGAGAGCACATCGCTGTCCTGATGCACATCAATCGAGAATCGATTTAGAATTTAATCGAACCATGAGACACCCAAAGGTTCACATCCCTAGTGGCTTCATTTTCTACATCAATTGTAGGGTGGTTTCTTTCCATCATGTCAGATAACATTTGGGGCTCTATCTTGCACTCGGCGCAAGTGACTTTGTACACTGGCGCTTGTAATTCCTATTTTGCACTCGGCGCACATTGGAGTTTTCCCTCCACAGACGTGGAGGCGTGAAATTAGGGAATGACTTTGCGCTCCGGGGGCAGTTCAGCGAAAAGAGGAGGCGTGTTCCGGTGCAAACGTTCACTGGTGCCATTTTGCCGTTTCAGAAAACACTTGCGCAACAGACCAGGAAAAACCTGGTCTAAAGTCAGTGGCGCTTATTCAGATGCTATTTTAAGGGCGCATGCTTGGCCATAATGTAGCATGTGCTCAACCTGCATACACTTTGCTTCGCTCATCTACAAGGAAGCAGTTCCCGTTTTTGCAAACCATACAAAAAAAGTTGAAAAGATTTAAACAGAAGAACTAATTATTTTTCCCTCTGACATGTGACGCGCCCGCCGTAGCTGTGAGGGTCCGGGAGTGGCAATGAGTGGAGCAGGTGAACGGAGATGGAGTTGGGGGAGGAGGAGGAAGGTGCACAACAGGAGCAGGTGGTGCGTTTGGAGACTTGAGGTGATGCGCCTGAGAGGCAGCAGCAACATCGCCACCCGGTCAAGACGGGCATTAATACCTTACCGCAATCACAGGCAGTGCGGTCTGGTCTGACAATGCTGCCACGGCGTGTAGTGGGTCTGGATCCTCTGCACCTTGGTGTTTGCGCTGCTCCATCATCAGCTGGCCGTTGCGCACTGCTCGGCCCGTGCGCACTGCTCCCGAGGTGCGATGTCATGGGGATGCCAGGCTTAGAAAAATTATGGCAATTTCCTCCCATGCCCATTTAACCAAAGCTACTTTGGATGGATTTCTCCAATCCCCATACAAGGCCACTTCTCGGTCTTTTACAGCCCTGACGAGAACGTCGGTCTCCTCGGCTGTGAACCACTCCTGGCGTGCGCCTGGCGAATGCGCCGTTATAATAGCAATCCGCCATGGAACAAGCGCGTCTGCTCTTAAAGGGAATGTGAGATGACGCTCTGATTGGTTTATTGCACGTTAGGCCCAAACCACACCTATGACTAATGTAGCTACTTCAGACCAACCCATTTTAGATTTGCGCCGGGTGCAAGAGTCATTTATCCCGCTGGCATAATAGCAACAGCGCCTGAGATCCGCCCACCAAGCTACTTGCGCTTTGCGCTTGAGACTTGTGTTTCAGATCGTCAAAATAGGGCCCTTGAACTTAAAAAAAAAAATTGGAGGTAACCATTGTAATCAACAAATGTGCTCATTTATTTCAGTGTACCAGAAGAAGGTCTTGGGGTTACTGGTTGACCTCCGCAATCAGTATAAGAGATCACAGCCTGCCTCTTCAACCGTCCACACTGAGAGGATGATCACAATGGAGGATTTCGAGAAAGAGGAGCAACGCATATGTGACAAAGAAGCCTTTGATACCCTGGTAGGGTTTACAAGTGTGGAATACAGAACCAGTGCACTCGCACACTGATAGGTTCCTCTGGGGACTGTCAGTCAACGTTATCATGTACTTATTTCAACAGGTGAAGCAAATAGCAAAAATTGGTGGGAAGAACACCAAGTACTGTGTCCACAAAGTTCTTGACAGGTATGTTTCTACATAAAGTATTCATTTTGTGTTTAATGTTTGGGTAGTATGTGCTTTTTCAATGTCTGAACTTTTTTTTCTGGCTGTGGACCAGACTGCATGTTTTCATAAGCAGTGTCCCTATTCTGAGTATGCAATAACAGGTGAAAATGTAATAACAAGTTCACAACACAATGCCTTTTATAGACTAGTTGTCCTTTATCAATGTGTTATGAAGGGTTTATGACATGTACTATTCCTCTGTTATCCCTGCATATATTGTTCAAATTGATTTATAAATGTAATTTATTTTTCTTAGACTGTTCACCAATGCCCTGATGGCAAATTTTAACATGACGGGCAAGGGGAAAAAGGGGGAAAAAAACCATTGGAAATGACAAAGATTTACAGAGCAATACAAGGTCAGCCCATATTTCATGTTGAAGGGAAGAAAATTTTGCTCCTGCCAATCTCTAAATAATGACTTGATTGGACAAAACATTTCCTTCCCCGTTGATATTTAAAATACAGTACCAACTGTCTACAATGGCTGATGGTTTTTGATGCGTAGCATGAGCAACATAGTTTTGCTTACAGATATGCAGACTTGGTGTATGACCGCAGTTTGCCTTTGCATATTTCTTATCATTTGGATTGGACTACTTGTGCAGATGGAGTCATGCAATTTGATAATATGGCCACTGAGGAAATTATGAGGACACATGCTTCAGAGCATTTAAAGCAGGGATGCCAGGGTGAAATTGGTCAGGGGGCCAGATTTTTTTCAAGCAAGTCCTCAGGGGCTGAATTACACTTTCGGCCTGAAAGACCAAACACTGACTCAACACATGGATATGCTGCTTGAAATTATTCATGAAGGCCTACATATCAAAAAGAAACTGCATTGGCACCACAATAGCCTCACAATGAGGCCTACAATTAGCTACATAGCAGCATAAAGCAAGTTACCCTCTAAAAACGTAACATTGTCCTATCCATGCAGGTAGCCTACATTTATAAATTTGAAATGCAACAAAATAGACTAGGTGCCAACAAAACACATTTCCTATAAATAACACAAGCGTAAACTGTAGATTACTTTGATCATATTTATTGAAGGCTTGCACATGAAAACATGCCAATGCATAATTAGGCCAATTAAAAGAAGGCCAGGCCAAGTAGGCCTAAACGAGTCACAGAAAGTAAGTGCCAGAATAAAGTTATCCAACAATAGGCCAAGTGACTGAATATCATAGTGTCGTTTGATATTGTACTCCTTTGCTACTGACACTTGTTGAGAACAAATAAGACACACAGGTTTGCCTCCTACTTCCCAAAAGAAATATTTTTCTTTCCATCTATCCTGAAAGATGCGACCTTCAGTGTCGACCTTCCTCTTTTTTGACAGCATCTTGATAGCGACTAGTCTACCGTAGCCATCAGCATACCGGTCAGTTTACAGCGCTGCAGCAGCTGAGGCGGGCAGCAGCAACAGACCAACGGACGGATTCCACGAAAATTACCGTATTGACCCGAATATAGGACGACCCTGATTATAAGACGACCCCTCTTTTCAAGACTAATCTTCAGAAAAAGACTCTTTGTTTCTCAATAACAAACTCACATACCCTCCTGTCACTCGCTTGGAAGCGGCCACTTAGAGGACCACGATAAGCTTTTCTCTTACTGTTGGCGTTTTCAGACGGTCTTTTTGGACCCGCCATCTTCGGACGTTACACTCCGTAACTCTATATTTCTTGGCTGGCTGACGGTTGTTTGGCGCCTCCGCTGCATTGATCACCATTATTTTAAAATTAGCATCATAGCTCCGCCTCAGATGTCTGTTAACCTGCCCCACTTGATCCACTTTGCTCCGTGAAATCACCGTGTCTCTCCATTTTTCATCTCCTGTCACTTCTTCTCCGCTGTGATTGACAGATAACTGCAGCCACAGTGACCGTGACGTCTCTACAATAAGCTGGCGCCCTCTGCCGATGCGGTCGTGTAGCGACCCAGACAACTATCAGCATGTGTCAACGGTTAGACCCCGATTATAAGACGACCCCACTTTTTCACAAAATGCTCTCCCTTATCAACCACGGGCCGGATGTGATGTACAATTGGGCCAGGTCCGGCCCGCGGGCCGTAACCATGGCATCCCTGATTTAAAGCATGCGCTGCACAGGAATCGAGGGGGGGGGGCTTCGCAGTCAGTCAGGGCTGATTTTGTTTGAAACTATGCTCAGCTATGTTATTTTTACAAATAGTGTTTTACATGTGCGACACCTACACTGTAGTTGCTGACCTCTGTGTTTTTCTTTTGTTATTGATGATAAGATAGATGGAGGGAATGTGCGTTTTGTTTTGGAATTTAAAGTGGAACTCTCGCCAAAAAGCAACGGAGGCTTTATTTGCGATTGAATATGAGTCAAACCTTCGTGTCAAACCATAATTTCGATGAAAGACGCACTATTAAGCTTTACCATAGTTGGGTTTTCGGGCACGTTAATTTTGAACGGGAGTGCTGGGGCAGAGATACGATGGCATCAAAATCGCTATTTTTAAAACACTAAGAAGGCTCGACACAACATGAAACCTTGCTCGTAGCATCACCAGGGTCCCTACACATGAACACGAGCATTGAGAACAACGAGCATTGTTTGTGTACACAGAGTTTATGAAAAAGAAGGTTTTTGAACTACTCCTGTTAGCTGCTGCATCTCCGGTGCGTTGCCGTCATGGCAGACAAAAAGTGTCAATCTCTGAGTGCGACCTGACAGGCACGCTTGAGGAGCGGTTCACCATTACTCTCCTGCCTGTCAGGTCGCACTCGGGGATCGACACTTTTTGTCTGCCATGACAAAACAATACACAAACAATGTGCTCAATGCTCGTGCTCATGAGTAGAGACGCTGGTGATGCTGCAAGCAAAGTTTCATGTTGTGTCGAGCCTTCTTAGTGTTCTAAAAATAGAGATTTTGATTGCATCCCTGCCCCTAGCACTCCAAAAACCCAACTACGGTAAATCTTAAAAGTGCGTCTTTCGTCGTAATTATGCTTTTACACAAACGTTTGACTCATATTCAATCGCAAATAAAGCCTCCGTTGCTTTTTGGCACGAGTTTCACTTTAACCATTTACGTGTGTAAAAAAAAAAGAGGCCAGATTTTTGTTTATTTTCATTAAAAAAATTAAAGGGCTTACCTTACCTGTGTTCAGTTTGATTTTTCAGTTTTGATTTTTACCCCAGTGTTATACCCCAGAGGTGTGTGTGTGTGTGTGTGTGTGTGTGTGATAAAAAATATTTTATTATTTGTACATAGTCACTCACGACTAACCCTATTTTTGTAGTGCAGACTGAAGAGGTGTAATTTTGTTTATTGTATTGTACACTTTGTACACTTTTTTTTCAAACTAAATTAAGTGTTATGCTGCCTGCTGTTTAGAAGTAGTAGCCTAGTAACTAGTATTTCGCAACTGAAATGACATGTTTGCAATAAAGATTACGGAAAAAAAACAGTCGGGACTAGATTCTGTAGTCTCGTATCCAGAAGGTAGGAACCTGTTTTCCTGTACCAGCTAATTTTACTGTAGCTTCATTTGGCTCGGCAGCAGGTTTTTAAGTGGAAATGTATAATGCCTTTGTCTGCATTTCCAGTTGCCATCTGCTGGTGAGAAAATCAAATGAAGCTATGGGAAAATGAACTGGAACAGCATGCCACCTTCTGAAACAAGACTACAGTTATGCATAGAAACTAGAAGCAGTATAGTATAAAAACAATGTCTAAAATGAGTTCTAATTTAACGTAGAAAAGACGTCCACAAAGATCATATTTGGACTAGAAATAGCTCCTCTACGGAGGTACTGTGGACGTCATAAATGTACGTGAAGTATACGTCGAAAAAAAAAACGTTGTCTGGAGTAACAGTCTGCACCTTGAGGTGACCAAAACTAGACGTGCAAATTTGATGTAGAAAAGACGGCCACAAAGACCATATTTGGACTAGAAATAGCTCCTGTATGGAGATACTGTGGACATCATAAATGGACGTAAAATACACGTCGAAAAACGACGTTTTCTGGAGTAACAGTCTGCACCTTGGGGTGACCAAAATTAGACGTGCAAATTTGACGTAGAAAAGACGTTCACAAAGACCATATTTGCACTAGAAATAGCTCCTGTATGGAGGTACTGTGGACGTCATAAATGGACGTAAAGTATAAGTTGAAAAAAAGATGTCGTCTGGAGTACCAGTCTGTACCTTGAGGTGACCAAAATTAGACGTGCAAAAATGACTTAGAAAAGATGTTGTTTGGACGTCTCTCTGTGCAGTGGGAGGGGTCTGAAAACCAGCTAAATATTGCGACAAAGTCATTAAGTTGGCAACACTGCTGCCCAATCCACATTCAGTTGTCACCTCATTGTTTTGACACACAAACCAAAAAAATGACTACACTACATGCTAAACACACAACACTACACATCACACTAACTATACACTCCAAACATGCTAAATGTCACAAATCTCTCATCTCAAAACTCGCTATCGCTGTCTCTCTGTCGCCGCCACCCCTCCAACAACTTTCTCCTCTCCCTCAGTAACCAAATGCAACAAGATTACCATATAATGTTTTGATTAGTTGATGTGGTGCATTTTTCCACCACAAAGAAAGGGGGTGAAATGTTTTTTTGCTTGTAAGCACTTTCTGCTTGTGAGCACTTTCCTTGAATAGCCCGTTTTTACCATCCCTTCCTGCACCAAATACGCACCAAACGTGACAACAATATTCAGGAAAAAGCATGGCGTAAATTATTTAGTATAAAGGCCCCCACACACCACCCATACTCAAACCAGCAGTCAACTGCCTTTATCCGACCACTCCGTTGCCTCTCGTCTGACCCGTTCGACAGAAAAGTTGCATTGAACACACCGCTTCGACGTGCTGCCAACTCCACAGTAGCGTGTACGTTCTGCACTTACACGAGATGCAATAAACGGGTGGCACTAGTGCTGTGTATAAAAAAGACGCTGAACTCTCTTTACTTTCGATCAAAACGAAACTTAACTATTTCAGACAAAACAGTTGCATACTAAACATGCAGCGAGGCATTACCAAACGTACACAGATTAATTCGTCCTGAACGGACATAACAGCTAGTCTCATGCCAGTACTCCAAAACATGAAAACAAGAAATAATTGAACAGATTGCATAGAAAAACAAAGCGCACACAGTATTCCGCCTCTCCCACACACTGCGCTGATTCGCTAGCACACCAACAATCAGAATGGTCAATGCAATCCAATGGCTCAGACGGCCGACAGCAAACCTTCTCAGACTTTGCATGTTGAATCGGAGCAGACAACGTCTGCGCGGTTCCAAAAGCTTCAAACGCACCTGAACACACCAAACAGATTTGTTCCCGACCTCGTTCGAATCTCCCCAAATGCTTCGGACGTCCAATGGTCAGGCCAGTGTGTTCCTGCCTGAAGTCTGGTTTTACTTGGCCTATCAACACAACTTGGTACATAGCTTTAAGTCCGAGAATAAGGAGAATTGTTATTTTTCTCAAGTAATAACCCACATGGGTTCAGGCTTGATAGCACAATTACCTATAATAGGTAATCTTTTAAAAGATTGCTTTTTAATTGATTCAGCAGTTTGATGTATCGTCTGTGAACATTTTCTGCCTCTGTGGCTTCAACTTTTGGTTTTTGTTATTATATATTGCTGTCCAAAGATCCATTTCTGCTTTGAAATATGTTTCTTGTTATGGATGCAGTGGCAGTCATTTTCATGCACTTAAAAATTATACCAAGGATTACTGTCCTAATGGTAGAAAACCTCTTCATGAAAGTGGCCTGATGTAACACAGATTTTTTAATGGGAATGAATCAGGTCTGGCCGTAACAGAAAGCAGATCCAATTGAATACAGTTGTTTACCATGAATTGAGTTAGGAGAAGAGTTTACAGTGATAGTGCAAAAACACATTTTTGTCACAATCAAATGAGCATGCATACTTGATTTAACATAACACTGGAGGGCAAATTTAGGATAATCTGTGAATGATCATTAGGCAGAAGCAGAGATGATAAAATATTTCTGATTAATTCATGAGTATTGTCCGAATGTTGCAGAGCAACACAGATTGTTCAGAGGCAAACTGACCTTTGACCAACAGAACTTCATCAGAAGCTGCAATCAGGAGTGCATAGTGAGCTGTGGAGTGAGTGATAGGAGGTGGATGTTATTGGCTCATCACTCCACTAACACACTGTCTTGAGGATGCATAAGCAGGAGGGAAAGTGAGACAGGCAGCAAGGGTAGAAACAGGCTTGAAAGCTTCCGTGACATTTTGATTTCTTTGCCCCTGTGCTAGACTGATAAGTTGACATTATTCCCTGCCTTCTTTAGCAGTGTCAATAGAGGCCAACTCAAAACTAGCTGACAACCAGGAAGCAGGCGGGGTGACAGAGATACTGTGAACATGAAAACTTTATAGAGGCTATAAAGGCCCTGAATCACAGGCCTCCGCCAGCATGAAGGACTATGAGGAGCCTCAGTGCAGCATTGTGACTCTTTTATACCAGACAATGTGCTCAATGTTAACTGTCAGTCCTACTGAAGAATCTGTCTGAGCTTTTCACAAAATATGTGTGAAACATTTTTCAGCTTTTACCACCAGTTTTTCTCACAGCTTTTAGCTTCAAGTCACCTCATGCCTTAACTTGCGTATTTATTATTTTTGTGTGTGAATGAGTTCCATCAGTTCACAGAAAATGCAGTTCATCCATCCATCCATCCATCCATCCATCCATCCATTTTCTTCCGCTTATCCGGGGCCGGGTCGCAAGGGCAGCTGTCTGAGCAGGGACACCCAGACTTCCCTCTCCCCGGACACTTCCTCCAGCTCCTCCGGCAGGGGGTTGGGCCAGCCTGGCAATCTGGTAACTGAGGACACCTGGGCCGGTGATCTGGTTTGGTGTATATAAGCATTGTCTCTCTCTGTTCCCTGCAGACAGACGCCTGTCTCCCAGATGACGCAGCAGCCTTAAGCTTTGGTTCTTTTGGTTTTCTTTCATGCACCACACAACATCCACACACACCATATTCACCATGCATGCACATCCTACACCACGGATTCTACTGACTCTCACACCTCATGTTATTGTCTTATTTGATTTATTTGTACGATTGATTTAGATAAATATATTTTGTTATTCCTTTGAAACGGTGCATCTCTGTTGTTTTGTCATGGCCTTGAGACAGCTATGACAAATGGGGGCTCGTCTTAAGTTAAAGTTTGTTTAATTGTATCGTTTGAAGAGTCTGAGCTTTGTTTGGCACCTTTGTGTCTTTGTTGCTGCGTTCTGTTTACGCATGTGTATTTTTGTGCGCATTTAGTGCTTTAATTGTTTTGTTTGTTTCTGCTGAATTTTGGGAGATGCACCGTTGTTAGAGAGCTTGGTAGTTGTGTTTGAGTTTTGCAGGAGGATATTTTGAATTTTTTTTTTTTTGCCGTGATCTGAAGAGACTAAGTATTACCGCCCCATTCACTACTTGCGGAGTTTTCCCGTTAGGCTTTAGGAGCACTTCCTCCTTTGGGCAGTGTCCGTTTGTTTTTTCTTGTTTTAAGTGGCGGCGACGCGGTTAGTGTGGGCTGTCCTTGGTCAGCAGTCTCGGGAGCACGTCCGGAGGATTTTGTGGGGTGGCCTGTCTAGGTTGCTTCTCAAAGCCTCATGGGTTTTAGTGCGTAAATACCTAAATACCTTCGCGGACCCACACGAAGACTAGGGGCGAGTTTATTTAGCTTCGGTTAGGCAGTTAGGGGAATTAGTCCTGGGGCCAGTTTCGCCTCATGTGTGCGTCTTGTGGGTGGTTAAAACTGTGCATGCTGTTCGGTCTGGTGGTTTTGATTTATAATGGCTTCCGTGTCGGAGTTTGTTGCTGCACCTTCAGCGGTGTTTGTGAGTAGCTGTACTAAGGAGCAGTTATTGCAAATAGCTGATCATTATGAAATTATTGTTGCAGACAAAAAGCGAAAGGATGACGTTAAGTGTGTTATCTTGGCCACGTTATCAGAGCAAGGTGTCTTGGGGAAGGGAGAACCTGTGTTGGAAAGGGCTTCAATACCTGTCAGTTTGGCTGTTACGCCGGGCTCCGTGCTGGTGTCAAACTTAACGTAGCAGCAAAGAGAATTGATGTTGTTGCAGTTTGAGCAGGAAAAGAATAAACTGAGAGTGGAGATCAAAAGTAGGATGGAGAATCCGTGTATCATTCGTTCTTTTCATATTCAATTGAGATTCCAAAATCGAAAAATAAAAAACGGGTTGTTATTTCCTTATCCGTTTATGAATCTGATACCAAAAAACATATTACGGTCAATTTTTTGTACTTTTGATTTATTGCTTAGATCAAAAATAGGAAATGAAATATGGGCAACGGAAAGATTTTGATTTTGATATCTTGTCTTCGTGTGTTGCACTTGGAAGTTTAACGTTAGCCTTCAAAATCTGGATACATGGAGGTGAAAGCGGCCGCGGCAGTCGGCACAAGGTGGGCAGCAGTGGAAACAACCACCGCAGCAGCAGCAGACACGGACACGGAGGTAGTGCCGGTCCGAAAGAGCTGCAAATGGAACCAAACGTCGGACACTTGAAATGCCACAATCCCATGTGTGTTAACTGTGCGAGGAGAGCGGAGGTGATCTGCGGACTGTGACCAGTGATCAAAACGGATATTTTTTTGTTTTAGATCAGCTCGTTTCCAGCTTTATCGATTATTATTATTTTTTATCATATATTATTAAGTGTTTAGTTACTTTTAATAGTAAATTTTAGTGTTCTGATTTTTCTCTATTAAAATCTTGTGTAAATATATGAAATAAATATAGCCGCAAGCGGCAATCCGCGGGTTCTCCCAAACCGGCCACCCTGACCCTCATTCCCCACAGTTGAGGACATCGGCCGCCGTGTTCGTCAAAGCTCTGTGCAACAGAGCCATGATAAGCCCCAGATTCCCAGTACAGTTGTGAACCTACCCACCAAGTTTTGTGATGATAGGGCAAAGGGTGTGGGAGTTATGGCCAATCATTTCTAAGCCCCGCCCCTTGGAAAAATACATTGGTCCATGTTTTTTGACCAATCTGGCTCATTTATAGTAGAAATATGTCTTTTCATTCCCCGAAGCCGTATACCAAATTTGGTGTTGATAGAATCAATCTTTCAAAAGTTCTATTCATTTTACTGCTTTTAACATTATGCAAATTAGCAAAAAATCTGTAATAACGGCTTTTGTGGTGGAAGAGGCTTTTTTGTAGAGGACTATTAGGAGGACGTGTATGAAAAATTTCAACTCAGTAGCACTTATGGCTTGGCGGGGAGAGCCTTTGGAAGTTTAGACCCTATGTTATAGCGCCCCCATATGACGGATTGGGATCAAATTTTTGGAGCAGCATTTGGACGTCATTTATATTCAACGTACCAAGTTTCGTGTCTCTGGGTCCTTCCAGCTCGCCATAAATTAATAAAACGCAAACAATGATGGTTAATGACGAATAGGCCACGGCTTCTTTCACATATCAACATGTCACTCAAGACATTAGTTAATACTTGCCTCTAGAGCATGCATACCAAATTTGGTAAAATTCCGTCCAATGGTAGCATTTATAGCGCCTCCTATTGGTTGGGCTCAAAGTGCTTTGGTAGGCAGATTCCCAGTCCTGTTGTGAATCTACCCACCAAGTTTGGTGATAATAGGGCAAAGGGTGTGGGAGTTATGGCCAATCATGTCTAAACCCTGCCCATTGCGAAGATACATTGGTCCGTGGCGGCCAGGTTTTTTGACCAATCTGGCTTATTTATAGTAGAAATATGTCTGTCCGTCCCCCAAAGCCGTATACCAAATTTGGTGTTGATAGACTCAATCTTTCAAAAGTTCTATTCATTTTACTGTTTTTCACATTATGCTAATTAGCAAAAAATCTAAGTAGGCGGAGCTTCATGGTCCAAGAGGCTTTTTTGTAGAGAACATGGAGTCGCACTTGTGTGTCAAATTTCAAGTCAATAGGCAAGTTCAAGATCACGCAGTGCAGCGCTGCCTAAATCGTGATGCATGCTGGTTAAAATGTGTCCACGATGACCTGGCTGGGAGTGGTTTCTGCGCCGCATCCGATGTCACATGACCTTAAGTTATCGCGGGAGCGAGGTGGCTGCAGAGCAGTAGCGCAGTTGTTTTCCAGGTACTGTGCGACCCTAGACCCACTTTCATGACGTCAGGACTTTGCCCTGATTGGCTTTCATCTACACTGACGTATATGACGTGTTTCGATGAATTTCCATATCCATAAGTGCCTCTTTTCTACCCAAATATCAAATACTTTCAGATAAGTAGCAGCCGTGTGGCCGCAGCTATGGGATAGTCAACATGAATAAACCTATAAAATCCTTCATGTAATGCAACAACCCTGAAAGATGTCGTCAATAATCTACTCAGTTCTGTCAGCTTAGGGTGATGATGGAGAAGTGGTTAACTGCTGTGTCCACTGTTATCTGTACTATCCACTCTTATTAACCCTTTCTGTTCCGTCACATTAACAATACAAAGACTTATCCTGAGCTTTGCATGTGATGAGATGGTGCAGCGGGACAAGGCATCCGATTCAGTAACTTGTTCTGATTATTGTGTTTCATTCATTCAGTGAAATGTATTTCATTCAATTTCGAATAATGTTGCTATAAGAAAATGCATCATCTTATGTGTCTGTAGTTATGCTTATTTGTTGAATGTAGTCAGCAAATTCCCCTCAGCTGTGATATAATCATGCACCTAAGCACAGTTGTCTTCATAATAATTAATTGTATTAATTGTATTGTATTGTTATTAGGCAAGACTTACTATAATGTACCAGATAGACAAAGTTCTAATGTATTTAATGGTGACATTACAAGAAAAACAGAACATGAGCATTTACAGTAAGACAACATTTAGGCTATTCATCTACTCTGATAAACCAGGTGGACCATTAATGTGCCACTGTGTGACCGTTTGAAGTGAAGCAATTACAAAATATCCAAATTTGAAGTTGTTATTGTGACAAAGTTGTCACATTCTGTTGTCTCTAAATATGAAAAATATGAACTGTCCGTATGTGTTTGTATATATATATATATATGTATGTATATATATATATATATATATGATATATATATATATATATATGATATATATATATATATATATACACACACTCTGCAAAAGATGAGCTAGACACGGGTCTTGATAGTAGTTCCACTGCTCTGTTCCCTCAGTTTACATGTTTTGGTTGACTGCTATTTTGAACATCTCAGATTGAATACTTTCCGAAGGGGACTAATATGAGAAAAGGCCAGCAAAGTTCCCATAGCATCAGGTAAGAAAACTGATCGCCGTCATTGTTGATTTTCCTCAAACATTAATGGAATTTCAATTTCCTCCACTTCTTACCAGATGAGGAAGGTAAACACCACAAGCTCAGCCAAGTCACGTTGCATCTACGGGAAGAGAGAGTGTCCGACTTCATAGCAGCGTTTGTAGCCCCACCCCTGCAGCCGCCCGCAGATCTCGCTGATGCAGTCAGTCAGCAGGAGTTCAACTTGAATGTGCCTAATTAGATGTACGGTGTGAGGGGCGTGGCCTTCCCAAAAACACATTTTCAAGCCTTTGTTACAGCGCCACCATCTGGCTGACTGGGCTCATATTTTAGTAAAAGTTGATGCACATCATTTCCAATCATTGGGCCAAGTTTCAAGTTTCTGGCCCATTCCAGCTCACGGGAATTTGAGCTCAAGCGGCAGACAACAAATAATAATAAATATAGCCGCAAGCGGCAATCCGCGGGTTCTAACCTCTTTCGCCCCAAACCGGCCACCCTGACCCTCATCCCCCGCAGTCGATGACATCGGCCGCCGTGTTCCTCAAAGATCTGTGCAACATATACCCATGATAAGCCCCAGATTTCTCCAAATTGGTTTTGCAGCTACATGCTAATGGCATTTATAGCGCCCCCTATAGGTTGAGCTCAATATGATTTGGTAGGTATATTCCCAGTCCTGTTTTGAACCTATCCACCAAGTTCTGTGATGAAAGGACAAAGGGTGTGGGTGTTATGGCCAATCATTTCTAAGCAAATATTATAAATAAAATTATATATTGCAAAAATATATGGGTCCCTGGCGGCCATGTTTTTTGACCAATCTGGCTCATTTATAGTAGAAATGTGTCTTTTCACCCCCCGAAGCCGTATAGCAAATTTGGTGTTGATAGAGTCAATCTTTCAAAAGTTCTATTCATTTGACTGTTTTTAACATTATGCAAATTAGCAAAAAATTATAGCCGCAAGCAGCAATCCGCGGGTTCTAACCTCTTTTGCCCCAAACCGGCCACCCTGACCCTCATCACCTGCAGTCGATGACATCGGCCGCCGTGTCCCTCAAAGATCTGTGCAACACACAGGCATGACAAGCCCCAGATTTCTTCAAATTTGGTTTTCAGCTACATGCTAATGGCATTTATAGCGCCCCCTATAGGCTGAACTCAACATGCTTTGGTAGACAGATTACTAGTCCTGTTGTGAACCTACCCACCAAGTTTTGTGATGATAGGACAAAGGGTGTGGGAGTTATGGCCAATCATGTTTAAGCCCCGCCCATTGAGACAATACATTGGTCCGTGGCGGCCATGTTTTTTGACCAATCTGGCTCATTTATAGTAGAAACATGTCTTTTCATCCCCCAAAGCCATATACCAAATTCGGTGTTGATAGAGTCAATCTTTCAAAAGTTCTATTCATTTTACTGTTTTTAACATCATGCAAATTAGCAAAAAATCTGTAATAGCGGCTTTCTTGGTGCAATAGGCTTTTTTGTAGAGGACTATCAGGAGGACATGTTTGAAAAATTTCAAGTCAATAGCACTTATGGCTTGGCAGGGAGAGCCTTTCGAAGTTCACACCCTATGTTATAACCCCCATCTGACGGATCGGGATGAAATTTTTGGAGCAGTATTTGGACATCATTTATATGCAACGTACCAAGTTTCGTGTCTCTGGGTCCTTCCAGCTCGCCATAAATGAATAAAACGCAAACAATGATGGTTAATGACGAATAGGCCACGCCCACTTTCACCAATCAACATGGTACTCAGGATATTTGTTAATACTCGCCCCTAGAGTATGCATACCAAATTGGTGAAATTCCGTCCAATGGTCTTTGAGATACGCATATGTTGCATTTATAGCGCCCCCTATAGGTTGCGCTCAACATGCTTTGGCAGGCAGATTCCCAGTACAGTTCTGAACCTACCCACCAAGTTTTGTGATGATAGGGCAAAGGGCGTGGGAGTTATGGCCAATCATGTCTAAGCCCCGCCCATTGCGACAATACATTGGTCCGTGGCGGCCATGTTTTTTGATAAATCTGGCTCATTTATAGTAGAAATGTGTCTGGTCTTCCCTCAAAGCCATATACCAAATTTGGTGTTGATAGAGTCAATCTTTCAAAAGTTCTATTCATTTAACTGTTTTTCACATTATGCTAATTAGCAAAAAATCTAAGTGGGCGGAGCTTCATGGTCTGATTGGCTTTTTTGTAGAGCACATGGAGCTGGACTTGTGTGTCAAATTTCAAGTCAATCCGACTTACTGTGTGAGGGGCGTGGCCTTCCCAAAAACGCATTTTAAATCCTTAATTATAGCGCCACCATCTGGCTGACTGGGCTCATATTTTAATAAAAGTTGATGCACATCATTTCCAATCATTGGGCCAAGTTTCAAGTTTCTGGCCCATTCCAGCTCACGGGAATTTGAGCTCAAGCGGCAGACAACAAATAAAAAATATAGCCGCAAGCGGCAATCCGCGGGTTCTAACCTCTTTTGCCCCAAACCGGCCACCCTGACCCTCATCCCCTGCAGTCGATGACATCGGCCGCCGTGTCCCTCAAAGATCTGTGCAACACACAGGCATGATAAGCCCCAGATTTCTTCAAATTGGCTTTTCGGCTACATGCTAATGGCATTTATAGCGCCCCCTATAGGCTGAGCTCAACATGCTCTGTTAGGCAGATTCCCAGTCCTGTTTCGAACCTACGCACCCAGTTTTGTGATGATAGGACAAAGGGTGTGGGAATTATGGCCATGAATTCCTAAGCCCCGCCCATTGCGACAATACATTGGTCCTTGGCGGCCATGTTTTTTGACCAATCTGGTTCATTTATAGTAGAAATGTGTCTTGTCACCCCCCGAAGCCATATACCAAATTTGGTGTTGATAGAGTCAATCTTTCAAAAGTTCTATTCATTTTACTGTTTTTCACATTATGCTAATTAGCAAAAAATCTGTTATCGTGGTTTTCTTGGTGCAAAGGCTTTTTTGTAGAGGACCATCAGGAGGATATCTATGAAAAATTTCAAGTCAATAGCACTTATGGCTTGGCGGGGAGAGCCTTTCGAAGTTCACACCCTATGTTATAGCGCCCCCATCTGACGGATCGGGGTGAAATTTTTGGAGCAGCATGTGGGCGTCATTTATACTCAACGTACCGAGTTTCGTGTCTCTGGGTACTTCCAGCTTGCTATAAATGAATAAAACGCAAACAATGATGGTTAATGACGAATAGGCCACGCCCACTTTCACCAATCAACATGGCACTCAAGATGTAAGTTGATACTCGCCCCTAGAGCATGCATACCAAATTTGGTGGAATTCCATCCAATGGTCTTTGAGATACACATGTGTAGCATTTATAGCGCCACCTATAGGTCGAGCTCAACATGCTTTGGTAGGCAGATTCCCAGTACAGTTCTGAACCTACCCACCAAGTTTTGTGATGATAGGGCAAAGGGCGTGGGAGTTATGGCCAATCCTGTCTAAGCCCCGCCCATTGCGACAATACATTGGTCTGTGGCGGCCATGTTTTTTGATAAATCTGGCTCATTTATAGTAGAAATGTGTCTGGTCTTCCCTCAAAGCCATATACCAAATTTGGTGTTGATAGAGTCAATCTTTCAAAAGTTTTATTCATTTAACTGTTTTTCACATTATGCTAATTAGCAAAAAATCTAAGTGGGCGGAGCTTCATGGTCTGATTGGTTTTTTTGTAGAGCACATGGAGCTGGACTTGTGTGTCAAATTTCAAGTCAATACGACTTACTGTGTGAGGGGCGTGGCCTTCCCAAAAACGCATTTTAAATCATTGGGCCAAGTTTCAAGTTTCTGGCCCATTCCAGCTCACGGGAATTTGAGCTCAAGCGGCAGACAACAAAAAATAATAATAATAATAAACCGGCACAATCTTAGAAGGGTTCTACCCCTTCGGGGTTAGAACCCTAATAAATAAACCGGCACAATCTTAGAAGGGTTCTACCCCTTCGGGGTTAGAACCCTAATAATAAACCGGCACAATCTTAGAAGGGTTCTACCCCTTCGGGGTTAGAACCCTAAATATACACATTGGTAGCATTTATAGCGCCCCCTTTAAGTTGAGCTCAACATGCTTTGGTAGACAGATTCCCAGTCCTGTTTTAACCTACCCTTTTTACCTATCCAGCAAGTTTTGTAAGGATAGGGCAAAGGGTGTCGGAGGTATGGCCAATCATTTCTAAGCCATGCCCAGTGCGAAAATACATTGGTCCGTGGCGGCCATGTTTTTTGACTAATCTGGCTCAATTATAATAGAAATATGTCTTTACATCCTCCGAAGCCGTATAGCAAATTTGGTGTTGACAGAGTCAATCTTTCAAAAGTTCTATTCATTTTACTGTTTTTCACATTATGCTAATTAGCAAAAAATCTAAGTAGGCGGAGCTTCATTGTCCAAGAGGCTTTTTTGTAGAGCACATAGTGCTGGACTTGTATGTCAAATTTCAAGTCAATTAGACTTACGGTGTGAGGGGCGTGGCCTTCCCAAAAACGCATTTTCAAGCCTTAATTACAGCGCCACCATCTGGCTGACCAGGCTCATATTTTAATAAAAGTTGATGCACATCATCTCACAGGAATTTGAGCTCAAGCGGCAGACAACAAATAATAATAAACCGGCACAATTTTAGAAGGTTTCTACCCCTTTGTGGTTAGAACCCTAATAATAAACCAGCACAATTTCAGAAGGGTTCTACCCCTTCAGGGTTGGAACCGTAATTACAGTTTACTATGTGCGATGATATGAATATTGATAAATGTATAATTAATTTTATGAAAATGTACATTTTGGTGTTATTTTGTTTCTTTAAAAAATATCATGACACAATGAATGCAGTCATCACTCAATTTGGGTATTTACATGAGAGAATATAGAGTTAGAATTATCTAGCGGTCCAAATGACCGTTTACGGCCGTTCTAGTAGTGTTTGAGTTCCGGCCCTTCTGAAGTCCAACTGACACTTTGGTCCAATCAGAAACATATCATTTGACCGGATCCAACACTAGGGTTGTGGAAAGCGCACTGTTAAACTTTAACTATAGATCATAAAGATTAATTGGATCAGATCTGAACAAACCCACCACAGTGGCTGGTAAACTGATTCAGTTCATCCACCAGCACACAAATTCACCCGTATTTGGCAGGTGGCGGGTGCTAGTTTCCATCCCTACAAGTAACGGTACTGTGCTGGGTACTCTTTTCGTGGTTTTTGGTGCTTTAGAAATATTGTTGTTGTGGCATTCCTGCCAATAAAGCGAATTTGAATTGAATTGAATTAATAAACCTTTCGATTCTTGCATATAGACTGATAGGTGTTGTGTTTACAAATGAGCAATAAATCCGGATTTCTTCAGATTGCTATTGCCACTGGTAATTTACATCTAAATGTCAGGCAATGTTTTCCTCACTGAAATTATTTTTTTCAAGGTGTCCCCCCCTGTCAACCACAACATGTCTCCTCTGTCAATAAACTCTATTCAGTGCTGACAATTAACAGGTGTTTGGGGAAACACCAACGTTACTAAACTAATTTCTAAACTACAGCTTATCATTTGAATGTTGACTAGGGCCTATATATTAAAGCTGAGATTGTGCTGATTCTGAAATGCATAAAAACCCAAAACAGGCCAAAATTAATTTTCTTCGTGTTAGCCCATGTCTAGGAACTGGCTTCTGCTGCTTCCGACTCATTTTGATGAGAACACATTCACACAGGTAGTGATGCGCAGCACTGCAGACGGCGGTGAGCGAGAGAGATGATCCTCATTAACAAGAAGCATTTTGCTTATGCAAAGAACTAAATCTCTTTAAACTAGATATTTATATGCCATAAAACCACCACAACGACCATTATTCATTGTATTATTACAGTTGTGGGAACTTATTGCAATAAAGATTTTCATGTCCCCAAACATAATAAATCACTGCAAACGTAATAGTTATTACATTTGTGGGAAATCACGTGTTACGTTTGTAGTAGGCATCAGCTATTACGTTTGTGGAAAATTGATTATATTTGTGGGTTTATTACATTACATGCTGCAGATTTTTATTACGTATGTGGGCATTATTACATTGGCGGGCGTTACACACCCGTTTCGCTTCGCTGAACAAGATGAAACTCTCCATGATTGGATGCGGAAGTGATTCAAACTACTACTATTGCAGGACTAAGAAACTAAACAAGCTCAGCTGGTCGGAACAAATCAACAAAGACCGTGAATGTGTCACCTCGGACGGTGAAGACAGCGCAGAGGAAGTGATTCGAACCTGAGAGCCATTCACGGGCTAAAAACTTACCAGAGCTGTCACACCTGCAGCGGGCCCGGTCCTGGGCCCTTGGCGGTAAGTTTCTCCTCTCTGCCCGGCTGAAAAGTCCGCTCTTCTTTCACCGCTGTGGGCTCCTACCTGGAGCCTGGGTGAGTACGTTTTCGCCACGCTCCCCTGACGTCCCTATTGTGGCTGTTCTTCTCAGCACGTCTTTCTGCCTGTCTTTTCTTTGCTTTGCTGGCTGTGTTTTTCTTACTCTTACAGTTCCACTGATGGCCCTGTCCGCCGAAGGTGCCGAGCTGAAAACTGAACTGCGATCCATTGAGCGGCTCATCGAGGATCTCTTGAAGCGGCAGACGGCCTCCACCTCATCCACGGGCTCACCATCCCCTGTTTCAGGCCCCCCTGGGTCTAAACGCCCTCATTTGTCACTCTTGCAGCTGGAGCCTGACAACCTGTTTCAGCGCCAGTGTCGTCTTCTCCTTCAACACAGCCACCTATCTCAGAGCTTCGCCCCACGCACGCATCATCTCAGGTAATGAACGACTCAGTGCACCTGCACTCAGTTGGCTCGTTAACGGTTGACCACAAACTCAGATCAAGACTGTCAGTTTACAAAGACAACCCTGAAACGGAGTGACCTGAGATCTAAATCGCTGGAGCTTCTGTCATCAGGTTTGTAAAGCTTCCTGGTGCAGTTACGTACTGTCTATCAGAAGGCAAGACAGCTGAGTTTATCGAACTAATTCCCGCTCTACTTGACGTCCATCCCTCCGTCCCCACTGTGTTGGTGCATGCTGGCACCAATGACGTCATGCCCAGGCAGTCCATGCGGCTACACTATGAACTTGAGTCTCTAGCCTCCACAGTTGAAAGCCTTGGGAGGAGGTGTGTCCTGTCTGGTCCCACTTCCACTATGACAAAGAGCTCTGAACATTGTAGCTGTCTATTTAGCCTGCACCTGTGGATGCAAAATTTTACTACTGCCACCGGACTTGGTTTTATTAGTCATTTTGACTCCTTCTGGACCAACTGGGACCTTTCTAAACGGGATGGTTTGCATCCGAACAGGAAAGGAACGGAGAAATTAACTTGGAACTGTATTAATTGTATTGCTTTTAGCCTTAATTGACGGTTTCCCCAGCAAGACCTTGCCCAGCATCCTAGCTCTGTATTGCTTAGCCCTGTCTCACACAGTGCGGGTCCTGCTGGTGCTGGCTTTGTTTCTGTTTCCTCCACAAATTCCTTCATTCCTGTAAGGATCACTGAAAGGCAGTCTGCATTACAAAATCTACTTGTAGTCCACACAGAGTCAATCTACTTACAGTTAAAACCACCTATTCAATCCCTGTCAACATTGCTGCCTCACCTCCTGCCTCTCCACGTCCCCACTGGCGTGGGTGAATCACCGCAACTTGCGCCCTCTGTGTCGGGCTCCCTGGGCAGCCAATGCCACGGATCCGCCGGTTCCTGCCAGGATTGGCCTGGTAAATGCTAGATCTATAGCGAACAAGACTTTTGTCTCGAAGGATTTCTTAACGTCCTGAGGATTGGATTTCCTCTGTGTGACTGAGACATGGCTAAGTGTTGGTGAGTCCATCGCCTGCAATGAGTTTTTACCACAACTGAGTTTATTTGAGCTTGGTCGCTCTCACACAGTGTTGGGTGCTGTGGTCTATCGGCCCCCCCATGTACAATAAGGACTTTTTAAATGACTTTTCTGATTTCCTGGCAGAAATCATGCCTAAATAAGACCGTGTTCCTATTTTTTGGGGATTTTAATGTTCATGTGCGTTGTCCTGACAAGCCAATGGCAAAGGACTTTTTAAACCTCATTGATTCTTTTAATCTTGTACAATCTGTGTCTGGACCTACACAAGAGCACGGACACACACTTGACCTTGTTTTATCAAATGGTTTACCGTTTTTAATTTAGAGATTTGTGATGCACTGTTTTCTGACCATATGCCTGTATTATTTGAGGCTGCTCTTGCCTGTGATTCAATTAAACCTCGCGCTGCTGCTTGCGCTGTCGCATACTTAACCCTTCCACTGCTGCTCAGTTCTCGGTGGCCTTCAGTCAGAACTCCATCATTTTTGAGTCTGTGTGCAATACAGAGGAGCTGAGCTCATGGTTTCACTCCACCTGCCATACTGTTTTGGACACTGTGGCTCCCTTAAAGTCCAGGCATCCAAAAACGAAATCTGAGCCCTGGCTAAATGACACGACTCATGCTGTCAGACGTGAGTGCCGTAGAGCTGAACACAAATGGAAGTAGGACAAACTGCAGGTGTCACTTCAAATGTTAAGGGACTGCTGGCGTCATAATCGGAAAACTGTACAAGCTGCCAAAAGAAAACATTTCTCGGATATTCTGTCTAACCGTCACAAGCCTCGTGTTTTGTTTAACAACTTTCTTTTTAATGCCCTGCAGACTGCCTGTATGGAGGCATCTCCTGCTGTGCGTGAAAACTTCCTTCACTTTTTTATTGGTAAGGTTGCTTCAATTTGGGCTCAAATCTCACCTTCCACTATGACCCCTCAATCTCTGTCCCCTGCTCTGCTGTCTTTGACCAGTTTGAGCCTGTGACTCTTTCCTTTTTACAGGAGATTGTTGGTCATTTGAAGCCATCAGGTTCTCCAAATGATGCTGTCCCACCTCGACTATTTAAAGAGGTTTTCCCCACAGTAGGACCATCTGTTATTGCACTAATTAATAGTAGTCTGTCCTCAGGTGTGGTCCCTGAAAATTTCAAACATGCTGTAGTACAACCTCTGATTAAAAAACCTGCTCTAGATCCAGCAGTTCATGCCAATTTCAGACCTATCTCCAAACTGCCATTTCTTTCAAAAATCCTGGAGAAGGCTGTGCATAGCCAATTAATGTCCTTTCTGGAAGAACACAATATCCTAGAGGTTTTCCAATCCGGTTTTAAAACCCTGCACAGCACCGAATCAGCTCTTTTAAGAGTTTTTAATGATATATTTTTAACTACTGACTCTGGTGACTGTGTCATCCTTGTGCTTTTAGATGTAACTGCTGCATTTGACACAGTGGATCATGAAATTTTAATCACACGCTTGAAGCAGTGGGTGGGCATCAGGGGCCTAGCACTGGAATGGTTCAGGTCGTACTTGGCTGATCGAACTTTTTGTGTCAGCCTTGGTGACTCAGTATCCTCCTCTGCTCCTCTCTCGTGTGGGGTCCCTCGGGGCTCAGTTCTTGGCCCTCTCCTCTTCTCTCTTTATCTGCTCCCACTTGGTTCCATATTTAGGAAGCATGACATTTCATTCCACTGTTATGCAGACGACAGTCAGATTTACATGACTCTTAACTTCTCCGCACCCACCCGCCTGCCGGCGGGCGATTTCAGATAAATGACTGTATGTCTACACTGCGCAGTGACGTATCCCGCTTCAACTGTCATCAATACAGACATACTATACGTCGTTAGAAAGGGTAGAATCTCCGCAATTCATTCATCCAGTTGATTTTGCAAAAATCATGAGCACCAAACCATAAACCATTGATATTTACCAGCATGGTAAATGTGAGACACAAGAATCACACGACAGCTCCCTACCTTTGACGCAGTCATACAGCCGTAATATGTGTCCAATCCTCAATTATTTATATTCCAGTTGTCCGTAAGAATCCACTGATCAAAAGCATCAACATGGTTTTTCATAAAATTATTCCAGTTTGTGAATATCGTCCTGTAAAGTCCATTTGTTTACCGTCTACCAACTTTGTTCGGCAAATAGAATCCATACTTTCCCGGCCGCAATCGGAATGTTGTCTAGTTCCTGTATGGTGTTGTTGGGTATGCTTGTTTTCATCACTTTGCTGACTACAAAATAAAAGTGTCCCCATCTTTTTCTGTTCAGTTTTCACCCCAGCACAGCCCGTGAAGTAGATCGAGCGCTGCCTGTTTGAAGGACCAATAGGCTTTGTTTAGCGTTTTTCGCTGCTTTAGTATAGGGACAGCGTATTGGCTATCGACATGTCAATCACTCAGGCTTCTAGCCAATTATTTTACCTTTCCAACGAGGGTAGTCGTGCCCATGTCAGTTATGTATGAGCCGAGGGGTTTCGCTGTGTCTGCAAGCTAACACGCTCACTTTACGCAGGAGGCGCACGGTAAAGGGACGCATGGGACATTTAAATTTTTGTTGTATGGCAAGTTTCACAGTTTACAATGGCGAAAGCCACAAAGAAAACTAAATATGTCCGGGAAGAAGACCTGGAATTGATCATGGCATCATCTGATGAAAGTGAATAGTGATAGTGTGTACGACTCTGAGAGAGAGGAGATGTTTACTCAGGGCCTCGACTCCATCTTAGATCAGTGAGTAACGTTATCTTTGATGATGTTTGATTTATTTATTTTGCCTTGAGTGAAATTTGATTGAAAGTTAGTGGGTGCAGGGTTTTTATGCCTACAGTGAACAGTACAGTATACATTAGAATTTCATAAATGATGCTAAATGGTTAGCGCCCAAGGGCCTAATTAGCCTAGCTAAGCCTAGCTAGCTAGCTAGCTAGCTACTCAACTACTCAACTAAAGTTATGTAATCCTTGTAATTTTATTCTATAATGTAATTCATTTTGAGCCTCTAATTCCCTTTTATTTAGATTTTTTTTTTTTTTTAATCAAGCTTGTAAGCAAATTGAACTAGATCTTTTTCACTGACCAGATACCGGGAATATTCCCCCAATTCAATTATTCTGTTTACGTACAGTTATTTTCCTGATGTTTTTGTGTAATATGTAATATCATATATCTGTGTTTATTTGTTTCCTATGTAAATAGCACCCCGTTGAATTGCATGTATATATTTTTTCATTATATTTGGTAACATTTGTGCATTGCATTGTGTTTTGTAGGTCACAGTCTGAAGACAGTGACTTGGATTGGGAGCCTCAAAGTGAGACAGTCAGACACCTAACCCTCTCTCCTGCTGAAGGCGGTCGTCAGAAGCACCAACGATCCCCTTCTGCATCCACCAGTACCTGTACCAGCAGTGTCAGCGGGGGTCAATGACGCAGAAAGAGTTTTGTCAGGCCCTTATTGAGGAGCTTGCGGACCAAGGACCCGCTTCAACATCCCAGCCATCCACCTCATGTAAATATGCACCCCTAAACCCAGCAGCATCCCACAAGCTGCATTATTTCACAGAGGGACAAAAAGTGGCTAAGCGGGATGCAGGCAGTGTCGGCAGACGGCTCTGCACACTCTGCCACAAAAAGACACCAGTTGGCTGTTCAACGTGTGATGTTCCCTTGTGTTTTGTTGCCACAAGGGACTGTTTCAATGAATGTTACACACAAAATGGAATGTAGAATGGCCCAAAATGTCCACTGTGCATCACAGCGCACTTTTTATGTTTATATTTACAGTACAGTTGTATATAAGTCATTTTTGTAGACAAGTTTTCTTATAAATTTCCACTACTTATTACTTTTATACACATTTTAGAGTTTTTGTATATTGTTCATATTTAGTTCATATTCTATATTTTTTTGTATATCGTTCATTCATTGTTCATATTTTGTTGATATCAGCACAGTTGTACATACAGTAATAGTATATTGAAAGATAATAAAATCCTTGTTTGAAATTCAGGTCAGTATAGTCTGTCATTTTTGTATAATGGTTACTATTCTGTAGTGTCTTGTCACATTACAATATCTCAATATGGCCACCTAGAAGCATGTGGAAACCCCTCCAACCACCCATCAAATGAATGTGTGAAAAAAATATGTTTTGAATCATGGAGAAAGGTTTTATAGTCACCAAAATGCTTCAGTAATGTTTCCAGCGTCACAGAAGTGAGTAAAAGCATTTGGCAAATTTGGCCATTTGGAGACGTTTTGGAGAGGTTCGTGGATTCCAGTGACACCACAAACTAAAAACTCCATAACTCCCATAAGGTTAGGCCTAGAAGTCTAAAATTTCATCCAGGTGTAGCTGACAAGATGTAGAAGGTATGTGGTATATTGCCATATGCCTTACATAAAGCACATCATAGTTATTGTTATTCAAATATGACCTTTTATTTTCGAAGACAAAAAAAATGTTTTAGAGCCATGTTTGAGCTGATGTCATTTAGGTTGTGTGTATGGTACATGCTAAATAAGAAACTAGAGGTTGTCAGCTTTAAAATGAAGTATCATATATCCATCTAGGACTTGTAGTTATTGTGTTATAAGCTTTTCCATTTGGGTATGCTAAATAGGCAAACATTACCGAAAATAGGTGGGTGTGAACAGAAAGATGAACACTCTGTCAGACGATTACTTAAGTGTCTTGACGACATAGAAGCCTGGATGGCTCTTAACTTTTTAAATTTTAACGACAAAAAGACAGAAGTGATGGTTTTTGGTGGTAGCTGCACGTCTTTTAACTGGCACATGTAAATATGAGCACATTTCCCCCATATTAGCCTCACTCCACTGGCTGCCTATTCAATTCTGGATCCATTTTTAAATTCTTCTATTTGCTTTTAAATCCCTAAATGGTCTTGCTCTGCCCTACCTCTCTGAGCTTCTACACCCTTATATACCCGCCCGCTCTCTCAGGTCAGATGATCAGCTGCTCAGAGGGGACCGTGCTTTTGCTGTGTCAGCTCCTAAACTATGGAATGATCTGCCTATGCACGTTAAACAGGCCTCTTCTTTGTCGGTTTTTAAATTGCTTCTAAAAACCCATCTCTTCTCCATAGCTTTTGACACTTGTCAGAGGTCGACTTGATCTTATTTCTTATTTTGATTAGTTTTATTGCGTTTTTTACTCATGTTTTATGCCTTTTGATTTATTGTTGTATTTTATCTTTGGGCCATATGTGAGCTGTTATGTCTTTCTATGCATGATGTCTTTTATTTATTTTTTCTGTAAAGCACTTTGGTCAACTCGGTTGTTTTAAAGTGCTTAACAAATAAAGTTGGATTGGATTGGATTGGATGATTGATCCTCAGTATGGTTTTGAAGGCTAACGTTAAACTTCTAAGTGCAACACACGAAGAAAGACATAACTTCCGGTTCACACAAATTGGACAAATTAAATATCAAAATCGAAATCTTTCCGTGGCCCGTTATTTCCTATTTTTGATCTGAGCAATAAATCGAAAGTACAAAAAATAAACTGTTATTTGTTTTTTGGTATCAGTATTCATAAACGAATAAGGAAATAACAAACCGTTTTTTCATTTTTCAATTTTGGAATCTCAATTGAATATGAAAAGAACAAATGATACACGGATTATGGAGCTAGAGAAAGTTCGGCAGGAAACTGAGAAAATGAAATTGGAGTTGCAGAAATATAAATTGAACTTGATTAGAGACGGTAAGCTGTCAAGTGAGTCGGGAGCGGAGGTTGCCTCTGTCTCTGGTGCTGTGCCGCGTTCTTTTGATATGGGCGCAAATTTACGTTTATTGCCTAAGTTTAGTGAGAGGGACCCTGATACCTTCTTGACATTGTTTGAGCGCATTGCCGATGTAAGAGGGTGGCCGGATGTGGACCCGACTCTGATGCTTCAGTGTGTGCTTACGGATAGTGCCCAGGAGGCATACTCTGCATTAAGTGCGACTGACTGTTTAAGTTATGCCAAAGTGAAATCGTCGGTTTTGAAAGCTTACGAGTTAGTCCCCGAGGCTTATCGGCAAAAATTCAGAAAATGGATGAAAGGTGATAAGCAGACTAACGTGGAGTTGGCCCGTGATTTGCTGTGTCATTTCAACCTTGGTGTACCACTGCTGATGTTGACAATTTTGAGTTTCAGCGCTCTGAGCTTACAGAGTTAATTAGGAGCTATCCAACACTGTTCGGTGACACTCCATCGCGCACACACCTCATAGAGCACAACATTGACATCAGGGCCTGCACACCAATAAAGCCTTATTTATAGATGTGTGCCACACAAACATCGAGTAATGGAGTCCGAGGTAAAATATATGTTGGATAACAATATTGCAGTCCTGTCATCATCTAGCTGGGCATCACCTTTGTTGGTTGACAAATCCAATAAATTGCTTAGATTTTGCACAGACTACTGAAAAGTTAATAAAGCCACAAAACCAGATTCGTATCCGTTACCTCTGATGGAGGACTGTATTGATCAGGTCTGTGCAGCCAAATTTGTAAGTAAATTCGACCTTTTGAAAGGTTATTGGCAAGTTCCTCTTTCTGCATGTGCTTGGGAAATTTCAGCCTTTGTAACGCCCTCTGGTTTGTATGAGTATACAGTCATGAGTTTTGGACTTCAGAATGCGCCTGCGACCTTTCAGTACCTCATGAATTTGGTTTGGGAGGTCTAGAAGGTTGTGCGGTTTATCTGGATGACGTAGTAATTTTTAGTGACACCTGGGATAATCACGTGCAGTGCATTCGTGCGTTGTTTTGCCGCCTGGCGGAGGCGCGTCTCACTGTCAATTTGGCAAAGTGTGAGTTTACCAGAACGACGGTGACGTGCCTGGGCCGGGTGGTCGGATAGGGCCAGGTTCGTCCAGTAGACGCTAAGGTGAGAGCTGTAGAGCAGTACCCTGTCCCATGTACAAAGAAGGAGCTTATGCGTTTCTTGGGTTTGGCTGGTTATTACCAGAGTTTTTGTAAAAACTTTTCCACAGTAGTTGCACCTCTGACGGATTTGTTAAAGGGGAAGATAAGGTATGCATGGTCCCCTCGTTGTCAAGCTGCATTTGAAAACGTGAAGTCTCTGTTGTGCTCTGCTCCGGTCCTGGCTGAACCGTGTTTGGATAAGCCGTTTAAGATTTAGATTTAGATGCCAGCCAGGTGGGCGCAGGGGCAATTTTGTTGCAGGAAACAGATGGAGTTGATAGACCTGTGTGTTACTTCTCTAAAAAGTTTAACTCGTATCAGCGTAATTATTCAACAATTGAGATGGAAGCACTGGCTCTGATTTAGGCGCTTCAAAATTTTGAAGTTTATGTTGGCACTGGGGGTGGTCCCTTGGTCGTTTATACCGACCATAATCCTTTGACGTTTCTGGGTTCACTGCGGTGTCCGAATCAGCGCCTCATGTGGTGGTCTCTGCTCCTGCAAGCACACAGTTTAGATGTGCGGCACATCAAAGGCAAAGACAACAATATGGCGGATGCTCTTTCCCGTGCCCCTGAGGGCTAAGTTAAATGTGTAGTGTTAAGTGAGTTTAGGAAAATGTATCATGTGTAGTTTTGTATGCGAATACAGTTTATTGTATTATGTATTTGTCATGAGGCGACCCCTGTTGGTGCTTGACAGTGGGGTCTGGAGTAGTTTGCTGGTTGGCAGGGGGTTGGGCCAGCCTGGCAATCTGGTTACTGAGGACACCTGGGCCGGTGATCTGGTTTGGTGTATATAAGCAGGTTCTCATTCATTGTCTCTCTCTCTTCCCTGCAGACAGACGCCTGTCTCCCAGATGACGCAGCAGCCTTAAGCTTTGGTTCTTTTGGTTTTCTTTCATGCACCACACAACGTCCACACACACCATATTCACCATGCATGCACATCCTACACCACCGATTCTACTGACTCTCACACCTCATGTTATTGTCTTATTTGATTTATTCGTACGATTGATTTAAATAAATATATTTTGTTATTCCTTTGAAACGGTGCGTCTCTGTTGTTTTGTCATGGCCTTGAGCCAGCTGTGACATCACCATAAGATTGCGCTGTATAAAAACATATACAGCATAGATAGACTTTAAACCTAAAAGAATATTCTTCTGCCCTATTAAATCTCAATGGCAAATATTACATTTTTTAAAGCTTTATTTAGTTTAGTTTAGTTTAACCCTACTGGTTACTTTACTTAGTAAATGGATATTTTATATCAATAATCTAAAGTTATAACTAGGTTATACTTTATAGTATAATAATATACAATCATTCAAATGATTCATCCTTTGCATGCTGCAGTCCTGTATACAGACACTCTGAATTTCTGAGAACAATATCAGAAGAGTTATAGTGCAGTGACAATCATTTCCATTGAAAATGTGTCACCTGAGCGTAATAGTCATCATGGACTGAGCATATTTAGAGATTATCTACCACATCATGAGGTCATCAATATTATGCTTCAGCTTTTTGTTTTTCAGCAGTACTACATGGAAGTAAAAGTAACATGACTGGGGAATTAATGATTTAACAACAACGGGAAAAACTATTATAGTATAAGAACCAAAAAAAGGTTTTTGTCCTTATTTGTTATTGTGAGTGTATATATATGTAATTTCTCATGCTGTAAGATTACTGTTAGACGCTGTCAGGTGTGTGCGCAAATCTGAGAGCAAACTTTGTTTTGCCACGGTGAAAATATTGTTTTTGTAATTTGCATAATGCAGAATTTGCACAATATGTTGTGGATTTGGAAATGATAACAATCAATATTTTTTCCATACATTTCGGCTTTTGGATTTTTTTTTTTTACATTCTTTTTATTTGAGTTCAATTTGGATGTTACATCTTGAACATATCTGAAATATTTTACATTGAATGTAGTAAATGATTTAAAATAAAGACACAAAAGACAAAAAGGAAAATTAATAAGAATATAAAGTATACTAGAGCAATCTGACTGATAAATGATCAAGAATAAGCAAGCGTACAAAAAAAGGAGACAATAGGAAAAAAAAAAAAAACATTTAGGGGAGGGGGTGACCACTGATTGAAAGCTGTAGTAACCTTACGGTGACTGACAACCTTATGCTGCGGAGTATATATCTCTACTTAGTCTAAGGATAGTAGTGGTGTAAACAATAATCGATTCGGCGATGCATTGCAATGCGGGGCATGCACGATTCAGCATCGATGCGGCAACGTGCCATAATCGATTATGTCACTGTTTATTTTCTGGCCTTGAGTGGACAATAAAGTTGTGAAGTTTCAATTACTTCCGGGGGCATTTCCGGAGCAACGTTGCAATGACATGCGCAGCCAGTAGCTACATGCTAAGCGGCAGCACTAGCTAGCATAACAACAACAGTATCAGGGCCGTCCCAGTGTGAACGGATAATCCGGAGGCTCTACTGATGGTGATTATGTATAATTAGTTTAATGCGAAAAACTTAACAAACTTAAGTCACTTTCCAGGATGTTTGGTGGGTCAGGTTCTCAATCACTACACATTATAACAGCATCCATATGATTATAAACTGTCTGCGGGTTTGGATTAACAAGGGGAACACCTGGGGAAACAGGAGAGTGATAATATACACATAGCAGCCAATAAAATCTGTTGTTCAATATCTGACTGCTTGTATTGCCTCATGACTGATGAAAAATTTGCCTTGTTGTGTGCAGTAGAATTTTGATGCATCGCAATGCATCGTAGAATCGAATTGAATCAAATCGTTACCTGGTGAATCGTAACCGAATCGAATCGTGAGGGCAGTGCCAATGCACACCCCTAAAGGATAGTGTGATATGCGCCTTGACATAATCCTGAAAAGGTCCCCATATCTTATTGTAGTTTTTTGCATATCCATTCAGAGATTATGTTATATTTTCAAGTTTGAGAAAGTAAAATACTTCCTTGACCCAATGTGTAAATGTTGGGGGATTAGAGTCCTTCCATTTGATCAAAATCAGCCATCTGGCCAGGAGTGTGAGGAATGCAACACTGTTTGATTGTGCCCTAGTTAGACCCAGATGAACAGGAGCAACCCCAAATAACCCAAGTAAAGAGCATCGTGAAATTGGCTGTCCCAGGAAGCCTGACATTGTGTCAAAGATGGATGCCCAGTAATGATCTAGCTTTGGGCAAGACCAGAACATGTGTGTATGTGATGCTGGATTGCACTTACATCGATCACATAATGGGTCTGCATCAGAAAACCGTTTGGACAATCTGAGTTTAGTCCAATGGATCTGATGCAATGTCTTAAATTGAAGCAACCCATGTATTGCACAGACTGATGAACTATGAACTATGCTCAAGGCAGTCTCCCAAGATTCGTCACAAATTGTTTCCCCGAGTTCACCTTCCCATTGAGATTTTGTCAGAAATGGATGAGGGTGAAAGTGCCATCAGTGCACTATAAATGGTTGATATAATGCCCTTGAATGATAAAGGTTTATCCAATATGTGGTCATAGGAGGTGCAAAAGGGTTGTCTTGGAAATATAGAGGACATATTCCTAATGAAGTTACAGATTTGAAGAAAGTGAAAAAAATTAGTTCTAGGAATTTTAAAGGTATCACACAAATATTGGAAGGAGACAAAAGTTCCATTGTGATATAAATCTTGAAATTGCTTTATGCCCGCATTGTACCATATTAGGATAGCATTATCCATTACGGATGGTTTGAAATAGTGATTGGCATAGACAGGGGATTTAAATGAAAAGGACTGCCAACCAAAATGTCTCCTTATCTGGGTCCAAATTTTCAGAGAATTTTTGACCAACAAGTTTGTTGTGTGAGCCATGTACGATGATGAGAGAGGCGTGTAAACAAGAGCTGCTAATGAGGATTGCTTACATGACTTACTGTGCATTCAGACCAAAAGCACACAAAGAGGAAAATCCGCCTTGTCCGCCTTGTCCACCTTGTCCACGCCACCTAAGTCGCTTTTGTCACCTTGTTCGTTCTTGCTTCTAAATTTAAAGGGCCCGCTCGCGTTAAACACCACCACGCAACTACTGCTGTAGCAGCCCATCTATTTACCGACATTGTTGATCACGGAAAGTTACTTGATGGAAAGTTACTTGATAAAGTCATTAAATAGCATGCTAGCATGCTACGTTGCAACGCTAGTATGCAATAATTTCTCTCCTTTCTTACAAACATATAACACAATTAAAAGCTCACCAGGCAAACCAATGACTAGAGGGACCTTCTTCCACGCATCGGCCGTCTTTACCTGATCCCTTTTAGAGTTTAGATTCTCTGCCAGAGCCAGAGCCTGACCCTGACCGGTCGATATTTCCCTCCACTATCCTCGGCCGGGCCCTGGATCAAGCATTTTTGTTTTTTAATAACTCAAAATAATGACTGGATTATGTTGTTTGTGTCGCTGCATGGTCTGACACGTGAGTGAGTTGTCCTCATGCTGAAAACGTGACTTATTGCACATGTGACATCACTCGCCGAGACGTAAGAATGAAGGGAAAATATATATTTTTACTAAGGAAAATGACAAAAATAATAGCAATGCACAGTGACTTGAGTAAGTACTTAAATCTGATTACTGGTTTGGAAATATTAACGCGTTAGATTACTTCTTACAGAAAAAAAGTGATCAGCTCATACAGTTAACGGGCCGAGCCGGGCTCGGACACAACGTGCATGGGCTCGGGTCGGGTCTGGCTTGATTTTGCGGGCCGATCTATGCTCTAATCCCTATACGCGAACAGGGTCAAATCGTAGAGGACCGGGTGTTCTGCTATGGCAGCAATGAACATTTTCAGCGCCATCTCGGAAGGAATGTTTGGTAGGAACCAAAGTTACGCGGGTGTTTCTCTGGGACCGACCTGACCGAGGGATGACAGCAGAACGAGACATCCCCATTGGTTATCGCATGGCTTTTCCCCCTTTTCAACCTAGACGCGTCATAGCTCATTACATAAAGTTGGAGGATTTTTAACTTTTTTTTCTTCCTAATCCGCCTATTCCTCCCGCCTCCGCCTTTTCCACCTTTCCCTCCTTGTCCGTCTGGCTCCCAATACACAATGAATGACTTCCGGGATCTTTTTCCTCTTTGTGCACTTTTGGTCTGAATGCACAGTTAGACTCAATAGACTGCCAAGAAAATGCATCAGCACCAGGGTCTTCATATAGCCAATGCAACATGGGTCGGATGTTACATGCCCAATAGTAGGATTGGAAATCTGGAAGAGCCATGCCACCAGAACACCTGGGTCGCGTCGGAAGGCTTTTCCTAGCTCTAGCGGGTTTATGATTCCAAATGAAAGACAAAATAAATCCATCCAGTTTTTGAAAAAAAGACTTTGGTAAGAAAACAGGAATATTCTGAAACAAATATGTACATTTTGGAAGTATAGACATTTTTATTGAATTAATTGCCGCTATTTATTTCTAAATAGTCCCGGGTGGCCCCATATTGAGTTTTGATTTCTGAGATGACATTAGAGGCATAGGACTGTCTAAGTTGGTGTGCCAGAAGCCCATGAACTTTCTCACCAAACTCATAAGTGAATGTCCTGATTTAAGCAGAATTTTTCCTATATCTGTTGATGTAAGTGTGTCATATTCTGCCTGGAGAAGAAGACACTCCTTAAGAAGGTCAGGTGATGGACCATTGGCTATCTGATTATCAATCTGAGAAATTTTATCAGTTAGATGGTTAAATGTCTGTGTACGCTGTTTCTTTGCAGATGATGATACAGATATTAACCAACCCCTCATATATGCTTTAAGAGCTTCCCAGACTGTGCTATGGGACACGTCCAGAGTGGAATTTGTTTGTATTTAGACATCAATGTCAGTGGTAATGAATGTCACAACCTGGCTCTTTGGGCCGTTACAAAATGGGAGACACACTGAATTAAAATTTTTTTAACAAAGTATATTTATTTATTTTTTTTTAACAATTTATTTATTGAAATTTTTTAAACAAAGTACAATATTTCAGAGTCAATACCATTAACATTAGGTATTAAATCCGTACCCCCCCACCCCCCATCCCCCATCCCCCCCATGGACAAGAGTGGGGTGAAAAAGGATAATAGTCAAAATTATTTTTTAAAAAAAAGGAAGACAACACCAACAACGAAAATAATAAGATAAAAAAAACAATAAAAATGAGGAAAAGATGAATAAATAAAACAAAAATAAAACAATAAAACAAATTAAGTTACAACAACCGTAATAACCCATACTCACATCCGTAGAAAGTGCATTACAGAGGTAAAACAAGATAAGACATACAGAGGTTGGTACAGGAAACAGAAATAACAGCAGGAGGCTTGGATAAGGTTATATCATTCTCACACATAGTGTTACATTAAACCCAACCTTACGGCTATTTACCCAAACATTGAGTGAATTCCAGAATCAAGCCCCATTTCAAGTCCAACCATGTATGTCACCTATAGGAGCAGCTCTATTATGTAAAAAGGTTACAAATCCTCCCCAACATTTATCAAAGACTGATGGTTTTTTCCTGAGATTAAACATGATCTTTTCTGATGGCAAGTATGACGAGAGCTCTTTGAGCCACAAAGAAACACCAGGGGGGTCCTCGCTTTTCCAGATGATAGCTATACATTTGTTAGCTGCAATTAGGGCTAATCTGATAAAACGAGTGTTGACTCTCATATTAATTGGTAAAACCGACAAGTCCCCCAATAGTGTCAGCCGTGGATTGGCCGGGATTTCCACCCCCACAACTCCTTTAACAATGTCCAAGATAGATCTCCAGTACTGCTCCAAACATCTACAAAAAATACTGCAGCACACGGTGGTAGGTCTTTTTAATGCCAAGATGACCGGACAAGTTGTGATCGTGGGCTAAACTCAGCACTTGGAGACGGAACTCTTTTGGCACAACAACCTGAGTAACCACATCACACTCCAGACCAGACATCGGGGACCATTTTCTGCTCCTGGGCAGCAGACAGACAGGCAGCCAGCGTACTATCAGATTGCTGCGCTTTAATTAGTTGCTCTTTATTTACTGCCAAACACAACTCTTTGTCTTCTGTTTCCACTTCAACAGCAAGAGGTTCATTTTTCTGTTCAGAAGAGGGGCTGACCGAAACCTCAGATGTGTTCAGAAACTAGTCAGACAGATCGACAATTTCACCAAGCTTACGAGCTTGGGCACGGGTTACGATGCACGCCGGAAAAACTCACAGCGCGTCAGGTGCAGCGGAGGTAACACACACATCAGTGGTGGGGGTTTCAGTCACCTCCGGAGCCGACGGAAAAACTTTGTTTCCAGCCAAGTCATTCCCCAAAATGAGATCAACTCCCGCAATCGGCAGCTGATCACGCACCGCTACTTTTATGGTACCCGACACCAAATTGGAGGAAAGACAAACGGTGTGACGCGGCGCACGGATCACACTTAGTTTAATTCCCCACAACAGCAAATCAGAACCACAGTACGACTGATCCGAAAAAGGCAACACACCACGACGAGCTACAGAATGTGTGGCACCAGTATCCTTCAGGATAGTGATCGGAACCCTGGACGCCTCATTTCCAGTCAGAGACACAAAACCTTGTGTTGTAAACGGCTTAAAAGACTCATCAACCTCTGTCAGATTTTCCTGCTGGCTTATAGTAGGCTCTGAATTTATCAGACCCACAGCAGAGGGATTTTTACTCTTTGACTGTTCTTTCAGATTTTAAGACAGGGCAGACTGAAATGAGATGGCCAGTTTCATGACAATAATAACACTCGTTTTTCACCTGCGGTAGAGAAATTACGCCGGGAGTTTTTAGGAGACCGGGGCTTATTATGCACCGCAGACCTCGGTGTTTCTCGGACAGGTAACAGAAAGGCGCTCTTGTGAGTCAGAGCAAACTCATCCGCGAAAACAGCAGCTTGAGAGAGAGACACAACTTTTTGCTCATTTAAATACACCACGATGCGCTCTGGCAGGCACTTTTTGAACTCCTCCAGAAGCACAAGCTCTCTCAGCTGCGCAAAATCTTTGGTCTTGCTGGCATGACACCACTTATCAGAAAGCACGCCTTTGTCGCGCGCAAACTCCACATATGTCTGGCTGACACTTTTCACACAGTTCCTAAATTTTTGTCTTTATGCTTCCGGTACTAACTCATAGGCACGTAATACACTAGCTTTTACAACGTCATAATTTAAGCTCTGTTCAACAGTGAGGGCGGCACACACCTCCTGAGCTCTTCCTACCAACTTACACTGGAGCAACAAAGTCCAGACATCCTTCGGCCAGTTTAAGGTGGCTGCGATGCGCTCAAATGCACTAAAGTAGGAGTCTACCTCGGACTCTCTGAACGGAGGCACTAGCGCAATGAGCCAGCCCACATCTAAATTTGGTCGGAGCGATTGCGGGTCCTGCGGGGCGACAGGGGAACGGGGAGCGACATTAGGCTGGCGTTCCAGCTCTAACGCTTTCACCCTCAGGTGCATAGCCTCCACCTCCAACTGCCTATTCTTCATTTCCATCTCCTTAATGCGGAGTGTCAGCTGGAGATCTCCCGCTGACAACCCCGGCATAAGGGAAGGATCTGAAAGAATGGGCGTGACAGGCGGAACAGGCTCTCGAAGCTCCACATCACTTTTCCCCACAGATTCTGCAACAGCAGAAACAGAAAACAATCCCCTCTCAGACAACTTCTCCACCAGGAGCTGCCTCAGCTCCTCCTTTCTAATGCCGGAAGGTACTTCTACCTTGTAACTATTTGCAATGAGCATCAAATCCACCTTTCTGCACTTGTTAACTTGCTTCAGCGTAGGCTGTCTAACAAAACCATCTAAATCCAATTCCATAGTGCCACTAAATGAAACAGTGTCTGCCAGAAATATATGAAACAAACGAACAAAGAAACAAAACGAATTTATCCAATGTCAAAACACACGGGAAAAATATCCCGGACGAGCCCCCAATTATGTTATGTCCCGGCCTAGGGTGTACCGGTACATAACATAGTGATCTCTCCCTTTTCCCACTCCCAATAATAACCACCAAAAACAAACGGAAATGCAGTCCAAAATAAGGGAATTTATTACCCAAACGAAAATACTTCAGGGTGAGCAATACCTAAAACAATAAACAAAACAAGCTGGTTTTTAAATCTTTCTTTCCAAACCCAAAACAAAAGTCAAAAGAAATACAGGTTATCTTACCTCACTCCCTAACCAAAAACAGGAGAAAAAGGTGCACAAAGAAAAAGGCTACTCACCCCTACTAAAGTGGACTGAATAAAGTATTTTAACAATATATACAATATTTACAATATGTACAAAGAGATACAAAATCTCTGCAACAATGAACGTCAAGTTTCCAAATGTCAAACGAGCCAGCGATCTCAGTGAGTGAGAAAGAGAGAGAGACGCCAGGTCTCCTGCAGGTTCCACTTTTGAATGTCCCAGTCCTGCGATTCCACCAATCAGAAGCTACCAGGATCTCAGCCAATCGGCGGCCTCCACCTGCACTGGTACCTTTTGGGACACACATAGAAAGACAGCTCCCCCTCTTGACAGGGAGGGAGAAAGACAGACAAATACACACAATACCAAAATACACAAATTATGACCCCAAGGGTTATAACACCCACCTCCACCCCCGGAACGTCAAGCCCCTCTAAGAAGTTAATCAGCTTATGAGTATCGACCCCCTGAGAGGAATACAAGTCAATATAGAAATCTTTAAAATAAGTTTGGGGTCATGGACTATTGTGGCATCATCCCTGGTCTTAACTGAGGGGATGCATCTAGAGTTTTCGTCTTTTCGGATCTGCCAGGCTAACAGTTTACCACTTTTATCCCTATGTCCGTAGCACTGTTGTTTCGTTCTAGCCATGGCATTCTCAATCACCCTAGTGGTTAGCAGATTATATTCAGTCCTTTTGATGTTTAGAAGATCTAAAGTCGTTTCACTGAGTTTGAGAATGTTCCTTTTCAAGATTCCTAATCTCTGATTCAAGTGTTTTAGTTTTCCGCATGTATTGTTTTTTTTTTCCATGATGTATAGCTTATAGTCTCACCTCTCACATAAGCTTTTAAGGATTCCCAGACAGCCGTTGGCGAGGCAGTCCCTCTGTTAATGCTAATAAAACTGTCCATTTTGTTACTAATAAGTTTAACATAATCTACGTTGTTAAGTAGGTGTGTGGGGAATCGCCAAAGTCTGTAACTACTAGTAGCGCTCTTTTGAGCCATCTGGAGCATGAGAGGAGCATGGTCCGAGTGAGTCATAGTTAGATATTTGCATGAGGATATAAGGTGGAATCTGTCAGCATGAGTGAGAAAAATGTCAATTCTGGAGTAGCTTTTATGAGCGTGTGAGTAAAAGGAATACTCACGTACTGACTTATGTTTTTCTCTCCAGACATCTACAAGTTTGAAATCTGCTATTTCTTTTTTAAGAGTCTTAGCTGCATAGGACAGAGTTTTGGGGTTAGAGGATGACCGATCTTTGGATGGATCCAGAACTAAATTCATATCACCACCTATGAAAAGTTCACTTGCATGACAAGTTAGTGTGAAAAACAAACTTTGGAAAAATTGAGGGCAGTCATAGTTTGGGCCATAAATATTAACTAGCGGTATAGATTCACCTGATAGGGAGCCTTTAAGTATCAAGTATCTGTCCTGTTTGTCTTTTTCAATGTTTATCAAAGGTAGGGGAACATTTCTACCTATCAATGTGGCGACACCCTGAGATTGGGATGTGAAGGAGGAGTAAAAGGTTTGCCCTTGCCATTGGCATGCTGGTCTAGCATGCTCAGCATCGGTTAGATGAGTCTCCTGTAGTAGAGCTATATCTATTTTATGATTCCTAAGGAAGGTAAGTATCTTTCTACGTTTTGATTCCTAAGGAAGGTAAGTGTCTTTCTATGTTTTGACAAGTCATTGATGCCATTAGTATTCCATGTTAAATACTTAAAAGCTACCGCTGTCATTCTTTAAAATCTATTTCTTCTATAAGGCGACATAAGATCCAGAAACAGTTAGAGCAATAAATCCAGGCTATTGTCTTATCTAAGAGATTCATTTCCATGTCCTGTACGCAGAGTAAGAGTGTAAAGGGAAAAAACAAAAAGAGACTAAACAGGAAAAAAAAACAACTACTAGACCCCACGATCCCGCCTCTTGCCCCACTCCCTCCCCAACTGAGGAAGTGCTGAACCCCTAGTCTTCCTGACGTTTTTTTAATGCAGCTGTAACCTATATTGCTGCATCATTAAATGGTGCCAAACCTCCTTAAAAATTAAGTAATCTATTAGCCATTAAGCCAAGTTCACAACAGAAAATTACAACCATTTAAGATGAGGGAACTATGCAAGCATATTATACTATGGAACAATTCCCTATAATAATACCGTGGAGGGCCCTCCAGGATTGGGGGACTTCAAACTACACATAAACACTAAAACCACAGAGCCAAAAGCTTGTAGTTAACAGACCCTTTAGATATTAAACTATTATTGGTAACTGAACAAACCGCCCTCTGGTCCATAAGAACCTGTGTAATGAAAACAACGAGTGATGCTTATAATACTGAGTCATCCTTTAGTTGCATTATAAATAATAACCATCGCCTCTGTAATCAGATGAGACAAGAAAAAGGAAAGCGCTACGTGTACCTGATAGACTGCTCCTTAATTTGCCGATGTTATGTCTGAATGTTGCTCTGCTTCAACCAGGTGAACAGATTACTATAAACACGCCCTGTGCGTAAAGATGGGCCACAGCAGAGTTGACGGAGTCAGTCCAGCTCAAATGAGTGATATTTAAAGATGGGTGAAAATCACGTCAGTGTAACGAAAAAATAAAAAATAAAAAATTAGAGCAAAATGATAGAGTGAGGTAACAAGGGCAGTGATCTATTTGGTTTATCAGAGGAGAATCACGTTAACTGGCAATTATAATAACATAGAGCATGTCCGTCTAAACTATAGTGATTTTGAACATTTTATCAACATAATTTAAAGCACAAATGCACCCCCCCAGTTACCTACTTACATCTGGGGTCCGCGATAGAGATGAACAAGTTCGAACAGTGTCCAAAAAAGGAGAGTGACAGCCAGGCTACATTGTTGAGCAGTAAAATTGCACCAGGAGGAAAAATAAGTTTCTTCGGCCATCAGAGATCAGTCCAGTCCATCCGTCGCTGTTATAAGTCCCTGCAAATCATGGAACAGGGTCAAGGTGTGTAATCCAGTTTACCGGGTAGTAAATTAGTCTTCAGGCAGCACATCGTGGGTGATATTTCTTCAGATAATTTTCAGCAGTCTGTGGCGTTGTGAAGGTGCGCCGTCCCCCCTCCAGATCCATTGAGAAAATGGTTGGATGCAGTAGTCTGAAGGTGATGTTCTTTTCTTTGAGTTTCCTTTTCAGCTGCGCAAAAGCTTTCCTCTTCTTGTACAGGGCTGTTGACATATCTCTGAATATCATTTTGGTCGAGTTGCCATATTGTAGTGAACTTTTGTTCCGGGCCGCCTCGATGATCTTGACCGTGTCAGAGAAGCGGAGCAGCCGGATCACAATGGCACGTGGTCTTGCACCTTCTGCTGGGCATTGTTGCAGAGACCTGTGAGCACGCTCCACTTCAGAGATTTCCCCTTCTAAACCAAGCATCTTGGGTAGCCATTCTTGTATAAATGCCACTGTGTCCTTCTCCTCCACTCCTTCTGGAATGCCGACTGGCCTCAGGTTCTTCCTACGGGCTCGGTTCTCTTGGTCGTCCAATTGTTCCCTCAGGTCACTCAGTTCACCGTCCGTAGTTTTTTTGTAGTCACCCAGCTCACGCTGCATGGTGGCTAGCGAGTCATCAAACTCACATTGTTTCCCCTCGATGCTCTTTACTTGGTGACCAATAGCTTCGTTGTCTCTGGCGATCTTTTCCATCGTTTCAGAAAGCCTATTTAAACATCCTTCAATCATGGACTCGATCCTCTCTATTCCTTTCTCCATCTCACAAATGAACCACTGAGGCGCATGCTGTGAAGGCTGGTTAGCTAGCCCGCCGCCTTCGCTGCTAGCACTCGGTGATGGCACTTGCTTGTTCTTCTCATCTTTATTTCCGTCATTCTTTTTCAGTGGCATGGTCCCGTTTTTAGTGTTTCCACTTATTGAAGCTCGGTTGGCTTCGCGTTGATTTGGTGGAAAATCGGCAGAAGGCTGATTTCATTGAGCTAGTAAGCGGAGCACGGCACCATGCGTCTGTTCCCTATGCTTCCATAACCGGAAGTCCCAACAAAGTATATTTATTTAACATAAGAAACTAAATGTGCAACAGGAGGAAAATAATAAATAAATGGGATGTGAACATCAGTACTATCAGTAGTGTAGGATGTGCATGTGTGTAAAATGTAATGGGTGTATGTTGTGAAGTGTATGAACCGAACATAAGGGAACTCAGGAAAACTGCAGCTGCCACATCACCCCATGGGACGTCTGCTGGAGAGGAGAGAGAGAGAGAGAGAGAGAGAATGAATGAATGACTCATGGGTTTACAATCTCAGGACACTGCCCCTGATCAACCAAAACTCCTCCCACAAACCAAAGTCACATCAGGAGGCTACTGCCTCAACAGCAGGGGTCATCACATTAACTTAATCATATCTTCATCTGAAAGCATATTTGTATTAAATCTCCAGCCTGGATGAGTTATAGGTATATAATTAAATTTCAATTTAAGGGAGAGTGGTGAGTGATCTGAAATTACAATTGTTTCATATGTGCAAGCCCTGACTAATGGAAGAAGTTTCTTGTCTAGAAGAAAATAATCAATACGGGAGAAGGTTTGGTGGACATTAGAGAAAAAAGAGTAGGCTCTAGTAGTTGAGTTAATAGAACACCAAACGTCTGCAACTGCATAATCTTTAAAAAAAATGTTTATTGCCTTTGCCGACCTGGAAGTAGCTATTTGTCTCTTGGATGATCTATCCAACATTGGGTTTAAGCAAGTATCGAAGTCGCCTCCAATTATCAGATGGTGAGAGTCAAGGCTTGAGATGGATGACAGAAATCTAACAAAAAATTTCTCATCATCATAATTAGGAGCATAGACATTAGCCAGCACTACAGGAGTATACCTCTCCCTCTCCGCTGCTCTCCTGCCCTGCCTCCAAAGTCCCTCCCCAAGAGGAGGCTGGCGTGCACACGACGCACGTGACCTGCACATGACTGAAGAGCCCAGGTAAACGATAGGCACATGAATCGGTAATAACATAAGCTACACTCCACACAGCTAGATATAAACGCTTTACAGTGACTTTCACATGACTATACCTTACTTAGAAACTTCTTCCTCAATTCTTTACATGTTTATTTAGCAATAAAGTCTAATTTTGTGATAACAATAACGTTTGGAAAGTCTAGTATTTAGCTTAATAGCACGTCAGTCACACCAGTAAATTAGCAGCTTATTTACATTTTTCGCTTGGCAAAACGTGTGACATTTTTTATTTATTGATATGGTTAGAGTTTTGAGACTGAGACACTGGGCTCAGATGAAGACTACACCCCCTGCTTCTACGAGCATGGGTAGACGAGGGAGCCGTGGACGAGGTGGATCAGGCCGAGGCCGGGACAGTGGACTCCGGGGCAGAGAGCGTCGCGTGGGACAAACACCCGATGACCTCCGTACAGATAACAGATTGCAGAGGATTGCATTTGAACGTCTAAGTAGTCTCAGTAGTAATAGTCTGTTTCTAAACACAAACAATTATCATTGTTTCTCAGGTAATAGTTGTTTTACTAATATATACTTTATCTTGTAATTACTAGGAGCAAATTCAACGCTTGGATGTACATCAGGCACGCCACATATCGAGCAAACTTTGTCACGGGACCCCAGCCTCATCTGTGATGTCCTCAGCCACTCAGCCCCTGCTGCTGCTCCAACAGTACCTCCTGTCCAACTCCAGCCCAGAGATGCAGGGAAAGGCTGCAACCAACAGCCTGAGATGTGCATTTGCATTTTTGAGTGTTGTGCAATACTGTACATAGATTTCTCTTTTTTTATATTGTTCAAAATTTACAAATCAAAATATTTGTGATTTCATTATTTATCTAATAAAGTTTATTTCTAAAGGGATTTGTTTCTAATTGCATAAATGTAAAAACAAACATAGCACTTTACCTTATTTTATTGAAATACCCTTCAGAATAGTTTAAAAAACAAAAGCAAGCAGAAACAAGTGATAACTCTATAAATATTGTCAAGCTTTATTTCAAAGTAATATAACAATGTAGGTTGTATGAAGAGTAACAATGCACAGTCAGTTGTCAGTCAAAGTCAACAAACTTATTTTTGCTGGAAGATTCTTTATTCTTCAAAGTGCAACAGCATGCCTCTATGTCTGTGGCAATCTCTGACCTGTGGAAAGAGAATAAAGAACTGGATGTAATATATAGACATTTAGGAAAAGTCAGAAGAGAGAACAGTCTATAGTTAGTTATTACATTGAAAATTTGAAACAGTCAAAATGGTGCCTTGGTTGTTCTAGTGTGAAATTTTGAGTTTGGCCTTGCCAGATCAGGCCTGAGTTGTTTTTAAAGTCTGTGTAAAGCAAAATCAGCCATTTTCTTCTAAACACATTAAACAGGTCATAAATGTGTTTACTTAAAACATGTAAAAGCCATTTGACCATTTAGAATTTAATTTTGGAGCTAGGCTCACAAACTGTTTTTCAACATTTCTGTGTTCAGGATTTAATTGGCGGGTCTAAAATCATGGCCGCGTTACGTAACGCGGCCATGATTTGCATAAACCCGGCCCTGCTGCGGAAGTGGTATAAATACGTTCAGCGCGTCAGCTTCAGCGGTTCTCCCACTCGCTCTCCAGTCTTGGATAGCATTGCTAGCTAACCAGCCAACCAGTCAGCTAAACAGTCATGTCCCCTCCATCGCTCTGCATCTTTCCTGGATGCCACAGTGTGCAGGGTGACGGCGCTGTTAGCTTATTTAAGTTTCCTTCGGATGACAAGGTAAGGAAACGTGGGATCGATTTTGTCAAGAGGAGCTAACATTACTGTGGGGAGTTAAACATCACCACCAACACCCGTCTCTGCAGTGTCCACTTTACCCCTGATCGTTTCAGCAACTGTCACCAGGTAATGTCTGGATTTCTGCAGAGTCTGTTGACGCTGGTCACTGAGGCCGAACCGATCCTCTCCGCCCCTGGCTTGCATCCTCTCCTCCCGTCGACAGCAAGTGCCACTGGCCTTATGTGGCCGCAGCTGACCCTCTCGGTCCAGCTGACAGCGGGTCCCACCGGCATAATGTGGCTGCGCCGCCACAGCCGACCCTCTCCGTCCCGCTGACGGCGGGTCCCACCGGCGGTATGTGGAGGTAGTATCAGGGCCGCATTATTGGTGAGCCGTCCCAGTGTGAACGGATAATCCAGAGGCGCGGAGCGAGGGCGTGTCGGTCTGACAATCTGATAACTGCACAGGTCCTTCACTCAACTAAATACAGAGAAATGTCCCACAAAGCAACGTTACAGGACCGAACAAGAGTAACATACTAACTGTAACTGTCTTTAGCAAGTTATATGAGGAAAACAAATACCGCAGCTGTATGTGGAGAAGCGTCTGTCCTCCTGTCCGTCCTCCGCCTGTCCTATCCGACTCCTCCTCATTTCTGCTCAGAAAACAGCGTTTGTCACCGGCAAAGACTTTAACTCACCAAGTGTTTGTGACAAAAATAAATCACCCGCGACCGCCAGCTCTCCTGACCGAGACTTCAGGGAACTTTCCCCCAGAAAACAGCCTCCATCCCCGTGAGTGACAGAGTCAGACAGCGTCCTCTTTACTGATGGGGATTATGTATAATTATGTCATTTAGCGCGAAAAACTTCCCTCCGTCACTATCCAGGATGTTTGGTGGGTCAGGATCTCAATCACTACACATTATAATAGCATCCATATGATTATAAACTGTCCGCGGGTTTAGATAGCACGGGGAACCCCCGGGGGGAACACCTAGGGGAAACACCGACGTCATTAACATGACGTGTACCGTCACCTCTTTAGGAGCCACAGCTCCCCACCGGCATAATGTGGCCACGCCGCCGCAGTCGACCTTCTCCGTCCCGCTGACGGTGGGTCCCACCAGCGGTATGTGGTGGTAGTATCAGGGCCGCATTATTGGTGAGCCGTCCCAGTGTGAACGGATAATCCGGAGGCGCGGAGTGAGGGTGTGTCGGTCTGACAGTCTGATAACTGCACAGGTCCTTCACTCAGCTAAATACAGAGAAATGTCCCACAAAGCAACGTTACAGGACCGAACAACAGTAACGTACTAACTGTAACTGTCTTTAGCAAGTTATATGAGGAAAACAAATACCGCAGCTGTATGTGGAGAAGCGTCTGTCCTCCTGTCCATCCTCCGCCTGTCCTCCCGACTCCTCATCACATTTCTGCTCAGAAAACAGCGTTTGTCACCGGCAAAGATTTTAACTCACCAAGTGTTTGTGACGAAAATAAATCACCCGCGACCGCCAGCTCTCCTGACCGAGACTTCAGGGAACTTTCCCCCAGAAAACAGCCTTCATCCACGCGAGTGACAGAGTCAGACAGCGTCCTGTTTACTGATGGTGATTATGTATAATTATGTATTTTAGCGCGAAAAACTTCACTCCATCACTATCCAGGATGTTTGGTGGGTCAGGATCTCAATCACTACACATTATAACAGCATCCATATGATTATAAACTGTCCGCGGGTTTAGATAGACAAGGGGAACACCTGGAGAAACACCGACGTCATTAACATGACTTGTACCGTCACCTCTTTAGGAGCGAGAGCTGCAGCCCTAACATTTATTATGCTTATAACATACTTTATGGAGCCATCAGGACTTCTCTTGGGTGGTCTGTGGACATGGTGGCTGTAGTCCAGGCCAGCCAGTAAGATTCAGGCTTCATAGACTGGAGGGCTGAAACTGAAACGCTTGCTGGCATACATCAGGATGTAGTTGACCTACAAATTCAGTGGGAAATATCATATTATAATAATAATTATTATAATTTCTTTCCGAACTGAACTCTAAGTGTACATGTACAAATAAAAACACTGAATAATCTTTGAAAAGCAACACAAAAGGGAAAATAAACTGCATAATCATACCTGAAATGCAAGTGCTTGTGAACCTCCTTCAGCCAGCGTTCACTGAGAATGATTTCAGACTAAACTTCATGGGCAGGGGACCCCTTCCCTATCCACTCCGTCCTTCTCTCTGTCTTCCTCCAAGGGACCATGTTGACAGGCATCGAGGGACCACTCATGCTCTCCTGTGACATGGTGCAGAAGGCCAATCCACATGTCCTAAAGCAGAACAACAACAGGAACATAAGTGTTTGAACTTAGAAATGCAGGCTAGTCTATTTCTCTGAGTTGGCTTTACTTTGACATCTAGTTCAGCTGTGAGAGCACAGAAACGTTACACATAATCATGAGGACAAAAACAAAACCGATAAGACTGCCAGGTCCCTTCATAGAGATATTTTCTGCTACTTTGTAATAAAACAACGCCAACCAGTAACGATAGCATTAGCATCGGAAACAAGCTAATGTTAGCATTAGCATCGGAAACAAGCTAACGTAAGCCCGACTGCAACATCACAGTAACATCACATGCACTAAGTTACGGTAACAATTGCAATCAGCTTTTTAGCCCGGCTGAAAATCAAATCAAACATTATGTAAGTCAAGCAGGGGTAATTACCTGTCAAGCAGAAAAGTCACCAACTCTGCGTTGGTTTTGAATCCTTCCAGATCATGGAGCTCCCTCCACCTCTGAAAAGCCACTCCGATGTTTACTCTGGTTTTATCCTGGGCCAGTGGCAGAGTTAGACTTTTATCCTTGGGGTGGCCAGGGGGTGGCCAAGGCTATTTCAGGGGGTCCACAGACTATGACAATGAATTTGTTTCTCGACCAATGAATTGCAATCTGAGTCTCTTAATGTTAAAATGTACATACTAAGCACACAGGAGATCAGATTTGTGTGTATAATTTGCAGTTTAGTAACAATGTACAAAATGTAAAACACAACTTGGCAACAATTTTTCAATAATTACATCATTTTTACAAAAATGGTGAAAATGCTCTCTCTCTCTGGTACTCACTCAAACAAAGTTACACACACACACACACACACACACACACACTCACACAGTTATTCACTCACACAGTTACCCACTCACACACACATTCAGGGATACTCACACACACGAGCTACTCACTCAAAAAAAAGCTTCAATATATCAACAAACAATTTAAGACCATTTTTGAACATTTGAACATAGTGCAGGTTTTAACTATGACCAGGGGTACTGTCTGACAGCCAAACTATCCTTGGTCTAAGTAGAACATAGTGTCTATGGTCATGACTAAGCTCTTCACTATGTAAGTGCCAAACTACCTTATGCAAGTTCAGAAAAGCATAATCCTTCGGTTGTGGTGAGAAGTCGCAAAATGTTTCACAAAGTCATCCATGTTAAGGGCACGTGCCCTCCTTGACTCAATACTGAGAGTTCCAAGTTGACTTAACCTGTCATCAGCCATTGTTGTCCTGAGGTGAGTTTTAATGAGTTTTAAAGCAGAGAAGCTTCTCTCACAGGAAGCAGTGCTGACTGGAGTAACAACAGCAATCTTGCAAAGTCTGAATATCTCATGGAAAACCTCTTTGTAAGGTCACTGAGGTCTGACTCGAAGGTCTGTGCAAAGGCAAACAGAGACTCCTCATGTAAGACAGTTGCACTCTTTGGGTTCAGAGACTGCACACCTTGCATGATCTCACAACTTTTCTTTGAAAAACACCTCTTCAGCTCAGTTATGAGACAGTCAATCACCTGATAAGAGTGATTTGGTGAAGCCCTCATCATCACAGTTTCTCAGTCCTACCGTGCTCATCACCAGTGACTCAAGAAATCTTGAGCTTATTCTAAGATGTATTTTAGAGTGTGTTTGTACACCGATTTTGCACTGCTCAGCAAGCTCCTCAACCTCTTTCCATAGTTCATCAAAGTAATTCTCAGTTCTGTAGCCCTGGAAAGTGTCTGTAAGGGCACCTACGAGATCCACAGCCCTTGCTAGATCAAGAGTGCTGGATTGGAGCATGTCAGAAAGACATTTGGCATCACCAAGCACTTTACAAAAGGTAACCAAAAGCCCTATGAACTGTAAATCTATCTGAGAAAGAAGACCCCTCGCCTCCGCTGATCTTTCTCCACGTCTTTCAAGTGCAAGATCCTGCAACAGTCCTAGAACTGCTGGAAGTCTGTCTCTCAGATTACGGCATGCTGTGTATGTGCATGCCCACCTTGTGTCTGTAAGTGCCTGTAGCTCCCTGGGCTGCTGCAATGGATACAGCTCTTTCTGAACTGCAAGCCACTTCAGATGCACATAAGAGCCACACACAAAGTTATACAGCTGCTGCAGAAGTGCAAAAAAGTCAACAACCTCAGACACTGCTTTTGTAGCATCAACAAGAACTAAATTCAAACAATGCGCATTACAGTGAACGTAAAATGCAAATCTGGCATTGCTTTGAATTCTTGCAGATACTACAGAATGTTTCCCGCTCATGACGGATGCACCGTCGTACCCTTGTCCCACAAGGTTATTTCTGTAGTCCAGACCATGTCTCTCTAGACAATTGACAATCATTTTACTGAGACCTGCTGCATCAAGGCTTTCAGCTGCCTGGAAGCATAGGAAGCTTTCGTGGATGGCACCATTGTAATAATACCGTACAACCAAAGACATTTGTTCCTTTTTTTGCATGTCTTTTGTTTCATCTGCAATGACACTGAACACTTCATTTTCTTTCACCTCTTTTATGATTTCACTCTGTACCATCTCAGCTAAGCCCTGAAGAATTTCATTTTGGATTTGGTGACTTGTGTACTTAGCATTCCCACATGTATCCAGCCTTTTTTCAATAAATTGGTCATGCTTCACTATCTCATCTAGTATGGCCAAAAAGTTCCCCTTATTCTGAGAGTCTGAGGACTCTCGATGGCCCCTCTGTGCTATATTTTGCGTTGCAGTCAAAAGAAGCACATTTGCTATTGTTTTCACATAATGTTGATTTTCTTCCACTTTTTTTTCGTCGGTTCATGTTCAAAGAGTTTAACATGCTTGTGTTCATCTCAGTGGCTTTTTTACACTGATTCCATGCATACATTGCATTGACATGCATCTCTGATTTTGAGTGAAGTTTAAACCAAGCCTCCTTTGACAACGCCTTTTTCCAATTGGAGAAGCCTGACTCTGAGGCAAAGGCAGAGTCTGGTGCATTAGGCAGGGAAAAATGTCTACATGCAAAGCAGAAGGAGTCTTTAAGGACTGAGTACTCAAGCCGAGAATTGGCTCTGTACCAGGCACTGCAGAATGCTCTCTTCCTTGATCCATCCTGTGTTCTAGGGAATTGTGTCAGACACGGATGAACTGGACCCTCCTCTTTGCATCTTGAAATATCTGGAATACACATAAAATGGTCATGGAAACACAGTTAAGGGATCCAGAAGATTATTAGATGATAACTGCAGCTAACTAGTAAGTTTCAGGTAAGTAGACCTACCACTGGGTCCTCTTGGACGAGCAAAAGCAGTGCTGGACACAGCTGGCTCCGGGTCTGACTCTTCTGGCTCACCAACATCTTCCTCAGAATCAGAGGCCTCTGTGTCCTCCTTCGATGGAACTACATTGTATAGAAAATATCAATATTAAAAATGCAACCACCATTGAAAAAACAACACACATCTGTAACCAACATTAAAAATATCTAAAACTAAACTTAAAATTACTGAACTGAGCATGTGAATGTGACTGCATCTGTAGATGCTCTGACCTGGTGATGATGGGCTGTGTTGTGCCTCATGCTCTCTCTCCTGACTAGTCCCAGGATGGGAGCTGCCAGGACTGCTAATGCCAGAGCTGAGTTCTGTCTGTCTGTCTGCCTCATCTTTGCCTGACTTGCTTCTCTTTAAAAAGAAGTCATGTATCTTGTCCCCCTGTCTTTTCATTCTCAACTGACCCTATGAAAAAATAAGCCAGTCTTGTTACTCCTAGCATCACTTATAATTGCACAATGTTATTAAATCTCCACTTCAAGCCTAAAAAATGTCAGGAGAAATAGACCACTGTAGATGTAAGTTTAATATTTAAAATGTTCAGCTTGTTGACAGGCTGGCTACCATCTTCACATTACAACATATTTTATTTTCAGTTTTATATATGTAATGTATACAAACATATCAGTATACCAACAGTATAGAGACATTACAAAGGGCAAGACGTGAAGGATAAACAGAGCATGAAACAGCTAGTTGGCTGATTGTCTGCTAGTTTCATTCCTCTAAAATCATCGGAGAAACATGTAAATACATCCTAAGCAGCAACCCGAATTAAATGTAACATCAGACGTTAATGTGGAGTGGCTGTTGGAAGCTGACACTGGTCATCTGTAGACGCCATGAGATGTAACTTAATGTTAATGTTAGCTTTATACCTGTGGCTTCTAGCAAAACGATCTCCTATCTGAACACAAAAGTGATTTTAAACAGTGACTCATTAGGACACCACCGTAAAACGTACTTTAGAATGAGGATTTCACTGTCCATGAAGGCTATTTATCCTTCTTCTCTTCTTCTTTTTCGTCTTGTTGTGTTGATCTCCTGTCCTGTTCTCCTGGCTTAAGACACTCCAGCAACGATAACGGTCCTCTAGTTTAAATCTTCCTCTTCTTCTGTGGCGATTCTTCTTCTTCTCCTAATAAATGTGGATTACAACTCTTTGTGGTACACAGCGCCAACTACTGTACAGGAGGGACTTAGCAGTCGATAGGCGTCACTGATTTCAAAACGTAACTGGCTCCTTTCGACAAGACGTGCGGTGCCGTGATATGTCAATCATCTGGGGGCTCCAATCAGATTTCAGGGGGGTCCAGTGCTACCCCGGCCCCCCCCTCGAGCTACGCCTCTGTCCCGGGCTCTGTCTTATTCTTTGTTTTGTGCTTTTTTTTCTTCTGGCTCCCTCTTTTTACTCGTGTATGCTGTTGTTGATAACGGAGGTATCGGTAGTTGTTTCCTCGCTGATGGTTGTTGCTCCGCCATTACTTTCTCTGAGCTCCTGAAGCCGCTGACGGGGCTTTCAGAGATATGAGCTTGACCGAGCGGAACTGAGGAGGAAGGGGGCGGGAGCTGTCCGCAGCGTGTGCGTGCGCAGTGATCAACAGCTGTCAGACAGTCCATCAAACACCATCTTGGCTCTGATTGGTGCTTGTTACCTGGTCGTGGTGGATTCTGGCAATTTGCAGTAGGAGCAGTAGGCGGGACTTAATGAGCCTGTTTTTTTTTTACAGATTACTAGTTTCATGTAATGCTGTCTTTACATAGTGACAGTTTTAGCAAATATGACAAAAAGTCACTTTTGTATGAGTTACCAGCGGCACCTTTAATTTCCCTTTTGTGTCGCTTTTCAAAGATTATTCAGTGTTTTTATTTGTACATGTACACATAGAGTTCAGTTCAGAAAGAAATTATAATAATTATTATTATAATCTGATATTTCCCACTGAATTTGTAGGTCAACTACAACCTCATGTATGCCAGCAAGCGTTTCAGTTTCAGCCCTCCAGTCTATGAAGCCTGAATCTTACTGGCTGGCCTGGACTACAACCTCCATGTCCACAGACCAGCCAAGAGAAGTCCTGATGGCTCCATAGAGTATGTTATAAGCATAATAAATGTTATTAAGTCCGTCTTAATTTCTCACCATCTCAGCCACTATGTTCTGTACCAACAAAGAATGTTAAGAAACCGGATAAGATTTTTACATGCAACAGTGTCCTGGTTTCTCAAAACTGGGATAACATGTTTACATGTGCAAAACATAACCAGGATCCTCCAAAAACATGATCATAATCAGGATGCTAGTTAGCTGTTATTATTCAGACTGTGGCCAGTTGTGTTTAAGGTGTCACAGCTAGATACTGCCTCCCTGATGGTTAATGAAAACTATAAAAGGCACAATAATGTATTTAAAAACAAGTTAGGCCTCATCTATCAAGGCCAAACTCAAAATTTCACACCAGAACAACCAAGGCATTATTTTGACTGTTTCAAATTTTCAATGTAATAACTTTGTTGAAATAAAACCCATTTAACTATAGACTGTTCTCTCTTCTGACTCTTCCTAAATGTGTGTATATATTACATCCAGTTCTTTATTCTCTTTCCACAGGTCAGAGATTGTCACAGACATAGAGGTATGCTGTTGCACTTTGAAGAATAAAGAATCTTCCAGCAAAAATAAGTTTGTTGACTTTGACTGACAACTGACTGTGCATTGTTACTCTTCATACAACCTACATTGTTATATTACTTTGAAAAATAAAGCTTGACAATATTTATCACTTGTTTCTGCTTGCTTTTGTCTTTTAAACTATTTTGAAGGGTATATCAATAAAATAAGGTAAAGTGCTATGTTTGTTTTTACATTTATGCAATAAGAAACAAATCCCTTTAGAAATAAACTTTATTAGATAAATAATGAAATCACAAATATTTTGATTTGTAAATTTTGAACAATATAAAAAAAGAGAAATCTATGTACAGTATTGCACAACACTCAAAAATGCACATCTCAGGCTGTTGGTTGCAGCCTTTCCTCTACAACCACGTGCCTTTCCCTGCATCTCTGGGCTGGAGTTGGACAGGAGGTTGGAGCAGCAGCAGGGGCTGAGTGGCTGAGGACATCACAGATGAGGCTTGGGTCCTGTGTCAAAGTTTGCTCGATATGTGGCGTGCCTGATGTACATCCAAGCATTGAATTTGCTCCTAGTAATTACAAGATAAAGTATATATTAGTAAAACAACTATTACCTGAGAAACAATGATAATTGTTTGTGTTTAGAAACAGACTATTACTACTGAGACTACTTACACGTCAAATGCAATCCTCTGCAATCTGTTATCTGTACGGAGGTCATCGGGTGTTTGTCCCACGCGACACTCTCTGCCCCGGCGTTCACTGTCCCGGCCTCGGCCTGATCCACCTCGTCCACGGCTCCCTCGTCTACCCGTGCTCGTAGAAGCAGCTGCTGGGGAGTAGTCTTCATCTGAGCCCAGTGTCTCAGTCTCAAACCTCTAACCATATCAATAAATAAAAATGTCACACGTTTTGCAAAGCAAAAAATGTAAATAAGCTGCTAATTTACTGGTGTGACTGACGTGCTATTAAGCTAAATACTAGACTTTCCAAACGTTATTGTTATCACAAAATTTGACTTTATTGCTAAATAAACATGTAAAGAATTGAGGAAGAAGTTTCTAGGTAAGGTATAGCCATGTGAAAGTCACTGTAAAGCGTTTATATCTAGCTTTGTGGAGTGTTGCTCATGTTATTACCGATTCATGTGCCTGTTGTTTACCTGGACTCTTCAGTCACGTGCAGGTCACGTGCAGGTCGCGTGCGTCGTGTGCACTCCAGCCTCCTCTCGGGGAGGGACTTTGGCGGCAGGGCAGGAGAGCAGCGGAGAGGGAGGGGGAGGGATCTGAAAGTTGTACTTGGTCAAATGTAATGCTAAGTCCTCTCTCTCCTCCAAGTTATCAACTGCACCTTTAAAGGTCTGAAAAGCAGTGAAGTGAGAAAATAGCAACAATGGCAGATTTTTTTTCTCCAGTATCAAACAGAGATATGATATTGCCAGCTCGCCATGCACCTCCATTCACCTCAGCCCCTGGACTTCCCATCCCCCAAACTATATGTATAGCAGCTGAGAATAATATAAATACACAAATGTTGTTTTTATCTAGCTTGTCATCCTCACAACTCTGAAGTACTCAAGTGTCAAGAACTTTGAAGTATTGTTGTATGAGAAAGTGCTGTAGCGAAGACTACTGGATGTGTTTCAGTTTCTTGAAAATGTTTCAACTCTCATTCAAGTGTCTTCTTCAGTTTTAACTATCTGGAGGGGAGCTGCAGGTTTTTAAACTCTGTGTGGGAGTATCCTTACAGAGTCAATAAAAGAGCTCTGAATTTCAGAGTCATTAGGGCCACTTGTGGGTCATTGACACAACTGACACTCGTGTGGGTTGCTAGGGCTAGGTGAGCCGCGGTATGAGTGGTTGTTAAGCTGTCTGGGGAGAGAACTCAGTACTGCATTGTACTGCTGGCTTCCACTTCCCTTGTTCTGATTTTGACGCAGGTGTTGTCCAAATACCTGAAGCTGTGGCTAGGAGCAGTAAGCCCATGGGACAGCTGTGCTTCTGTCTTTAGAAACCTTTACTCTACTGGAAAAAGTTGGTTGTCAGACACCGGTAGTAAGGCACAAATGTTGTCTTGTAGTTGAGTGGAAATGCATGTAAAAAGTGATGTGACATCATAAGAAACTATTATTTAGTCTTAGACCAGTATTATGCCCTTTACCTTGTTGGCGAAATCCTGTGAATTTTTGATGTGGTGTTGAGTGTTATCGACCAAGGAGCTAGGATACTGGCTAAGTGCTTGGATATGTCATAGGTAATGTGACGCAGCTCATGCGATCGACCGGTTAGCTCGTAGAGTAGTTGGTTTGTACAGTTATGTAAATTTTGCGTAATATTCTAAAGTGTTTTCGTTTGTCTGTGGACGTACATGTTGTCTGCCATGCTAGACACCAACTGACTGCCATTTTTCCCTCTATCTTTAAAACTTTCAAACACACATGAGCATCTTCGCCAGCTCCACTTTAGTTTTTTCTTTGTGTTTCCACGGCGGGCTCTCTGGTTATTGTTCCTACTGCTGGATTACTTCAATCTCAGCATGGACACCGAATGGCTTTTCTGGTTTTTCTGTTTTTCTGTCTGTCTGTGGAGGTTATGTCAGCTGACTACAGCAATCTCAATCTTCCTGACGGGCCCTGAGTCACATACACCAGAGACTTTCTGCTGCGGCTGGCTTCACTTCACCCCCATCAAGGCATTACCACAGACACGTTTACTGAAGAAATACAAAGGGACAACTCTTCAACAAAAGGGGACAAAAATAACAACAAAAAGAAGGTAACCAAGAGGGGGAAAAAAGGGTGGAATTAGGGAGAGATGTGACACTGGGCGCTCCCCTCAGCCATCCTGGCTAGCGTGCGGTTGTTGCATCACGAAACTGACAAGCTGCAAGCCAACGTTAACCACATGCATGAATAAAGGACTGCCTCCAATCTTGCATTTACGGAGATATGATTAACCCTCGAGGCACCTTGGGGTACCAAACATGTACACTCTGCTTTTTTGACGTCTTTGATTCTCAATATATCTGTCAGTTTAAAGGCTAATTATATGAAACTTAGCCAGGATTTGTTTTTTATCAATACATTTAAAATTCCATGATCCCCTCTTTTGTAAGGTGTATAGAAGAGGAGATTTGCATGTATACCTACACTCTTTCACCTCGGGCCCGATTTGGACACATTGACTCCCATTATAACCACATATTTTTGATATACTGTATTCCTGACATATTATAATGCTTTTCCCATGAATACCTAATAAATCTAAGCCACTGCCTTCAAAATACAGGGAAAACAGGTTTTAGGTCTGATGATGAGACAGGACGTTCAATTTTTGTTGCAACAATGTCCCAGAAGAGATTTTTGCAGATCAGCCGTGTGGTTCGATGACAGACTGTCCTGGCCAGACCGCTGCACAAGAGACAAGCTGGCCCTGATCAAGGACCTGTGGAGCAGATGGACCATCTGCCTCCCTGAGCTGTTTAACCCAGGGAGGGACACCTGCATTGATGAACAGCTGGTCCCTTTTAGGGGCCGCTGTTCATTCAGACAGTGTATGGCCTCCAAACCTGCAAAGTATGGGTTGAAGATTTGGGCTCTCTGTGATGTGCAGACCACGTCTTCCTCGAGGCTTCAAGTGTCTACAGGGAAGCCTGCCTCAACACCTAGAGAGCACAACCAAGGGATGCGTGTGGTACTTCAACTCACTGCTCAGCTTGAGGGCCACACAATCACCACCGACAATTTTTTTTTCACATCTTTTCCCCTGGCTGATGAGTTACAGTAGAGGAGGATGGCCCTGGTTGGGACACTTAGGTCAAATAAACCTGAGCTCCCCCCGCAGCTGCTCAACATCAGACACAGAGAGGTGCTTTACTCTGTATTTGCATTCACCCGCAACAGGACTGCTGTTTCTTATGTCCTGAAGAAAGGCAAGAATGTTCTTGTCCTGAGCTCAAGACATAGGGAGCCAGAGGTCCAGGAATCTGGAAAACGAAACCTCAGATCATCCTGGATAACAACTGATGCAAAGGGGCTGTGGACCACCTAGATCAAAAATAATAATGTATCAAAATCAATGTTAATATCAATTATTGACCTAGTCAAGGCTCTAATAACCTCATCCTAAATATTCCACTTTACACTTTATTTTTAGACAATATTCATATTTTGTGTCTTTCTCAATGAGAAAATCAGGTGTTTTATGACAAAAAGGGCATAAAAACATTAAAAAAAAAACATACAAAAAAATATAAAAAAAACCTTTACATCTATGGTTAGGTCTGAAGTTGTTGAAAAGATTTGATGCAGTGAAAGTGAAAAAAAATATTTATATATTACGTATTTATTACAACTTTAATTTGGGACCATTTTTGGTCTCAAGGTTAAAACTTGTAAGTTTGTTGAATAAACGGTCATTGCTTCAAAAATAATAATGCATCAAAATCAATGTTGTTATCAATTATTGACCTGGTCAAGGCTCTAATAACCTCATCCTAAATATTCCACTGTGCACTTTATTTTTGGAAATATTCAAATTTTCTGTTTTTCTCATCGAGAAAAATCTGGTGTTTTTATGATAAAAAGGGCATAAAAACATAAAGAAAACATAACAAAATCCTAAAAACTTTATATCTATGGTTAGATCTGAAGTTGTTGAAAAGATTTCATGCGGTGAAAGTGAAAACAAATATGTATATATGACATTTTTATTACAATTTTAAAGGGTTAGGGTTAGAACCCAAGGTTAAAACTTGTACGTTTCTTTTAAAGGTGCCTCAAGGGTCAAGTTCCCACAGGTGTTTTTCAACTTGGTTTACATTCACCCCAGACCAAACGCTTCCACTGTCATAGACCACATAAAGAAAACTGTAAACAAACTGGAAATCATATCCCCTGACTCTCCCAAATTCATCCTGGGGGACTTCAACCACTACTCAGGTGACAAGTCACTGAAAGGATTTCACCAATATGTCACCTGCATCACCCGCTTGGGGAGGAATAAATAATGGATAACTGGATAAATGCTATGGATCCGTTACAGATCAGTTCTGCCAGGTCTGCATCTGCATTGATATCATATGAAAATGAACAAAATGAATCCCAACTGTTTTTCCAGGAAAAATCCTCCAAATGATGCAAAATGCATCATCTAATGAGCTTAAGGGCTCTTGTATAGTTGAATCGAGCGTCAGGCGTCCCACCACATTTTGATCAAATTGTCTAAACTATACTACCTATTTATAACTTTAAATGTTTCTAAAAAACATATTTTAGCATACCGATTAGCTGAAATAGAGAAACATTGTGAACCGTAAGTCAACACTGTAAAGATATGACAAAAGTAAGTAGTATTTTGCGTTTTTTTTGCAGGTAATTAACACACACTGGAACACCAAACACATTTTTAGACAACATACATTACTTTTTATTTTCTTTCAATACAAATGTTTTTACTTTTCCTTTGAGGTATCAAGATCACACAGGAAAACAGTTTTTGATTTCACCTAAAGGGTGCCTCTGTCATGATTCCTGATTTTGTGTTGTGTTTTATGTTGGATTTTCATGCCCCATGTGCCTTTTAGTTCTCCCTGTACATTTCCTGTGGTCTTCCCTCTGTCTCCCTCTGTCTGTCAGTCTTGTTCCCTCCTGGTTTTCTCCTCTGTGCTCCTCCCTCTCGTTACCACACCTGGCCTTCTCCCTCCTCTCTCTCCTCACCTGTTCCTCATTTGTTCATCAGTGTCTGTGTATTTAGTCTGTGTGTTCCCTTCACTCCTGGTCCGGTCATTGTATTCTGTATGATTTTGTCAGCCCCTATCTGCCCCTGCCCCTGCTCATGTCTGCTCCTGTCTCTGTTCCTGTTGGTTCCCAGTTCCTTTTAGTATGTGTTTTTTGGATTTTTGCATTTTGCATTCTGTTTTGAACTTTGGTTTTGATTTGTACTTTACCCTTTTTCCTTTGCACTTTGTTGTTTCGCTGTTCTGTTGCTACTTTGTCTTTCGTCCCCGTTTTGTCTGCTTTTGGGTTTTTGTACTCCGCTTTAAATAAAGCTCGCTTTTTGTTTTTCCCTGATCTTGCCTCCTGTCTAAATGCGTTTGGCTCCATCTCCTTTATCCATAGTTTTCCCCTTTAACCTAAACTAACAGCCACTTTATTGCCAACGTAATTGCCAGAGGGGTCACAGAATTTGTCCCTTATTCACTATTTGATGTATGTTGATTGACAGTAACAGTAAAATAAACACTACAAGCACCATATTTTCTGGACTATGAGTCGCACTTTTTTTCATAGTTTGGCTGGTCCTGCGACTTATATATCAAAATCTATATAATTTACTATGGTTTTTAAATGTTAATTCATACGGACTGACATGAACCAAGAAGTAAACTTTACCATCTACAGCCGTGAGAGGGCGCTTTAGGCTTGTGACAACTATATGCTGCTACTGTACCACTGAAAAAATTAACTGAAACATTAACTTAAAGACAACTGAGGAAGACTGAACACAAACAAAATGCCCCCAAAAAGAAAATCCGATTCTGCAGATTTCAAACTGTAGGTAGTAAAATATGCAGTCGTAATTGAGCAGCAGAAAGAAAGTTTGGAGTGAGTGAGAAACTTGTGAGGTTCTTCTAACTGCAATGAAGAAAACAAAGAAAGCTAATCGTGGGCTGAAAGCAAGATGGCCAGAACTGGAGGACCAAGTCCACAGATGGGTGCTTGAACAACGTGTTGCCGGGAGAGGCTTGTCAACGGTGCAGTTACATCTCCGCGCTCTGGTAGTTGCCAAGGAGATGAATATAAATGACTTTGCAGACGGGCCTTCTTGGTGTTACCGCTTCATGCAACACAACTGCCTCTCTATCAGAGCACGGACAACAGTGTCAGAAACTGCCAGCAGACTTCCAAGCCAAGGTCATCAGTTTCCGTAAGTTTGTTGAAAAGCAGGTAACTGAACACGTGTCACCGGATCATATTATCAACATGGACAAGGTCCCCCTCACGTTTGACATCCCCATGGGCCAAATTGTTGCAGAGAAAGGGCAGAAAATAATGACAACTGGTCATGAGAAAGCTGGCATGTTGTGGAGATGGATCGAAATTGCCACCGATGGTCATTTTCAAATGGAAAACCATGCCAAAAGACGAATCCCTTCCCCCCACAGTTGTCGTGGCCGTGAATGAGAAAGGGTGGATGGATCGAGAAAGGGTGGATGGATCAAGAAATTAACTTTTGGCTAAAAAGTGCTACAATAAGCGTCCTGATGGCTTCTTTAAAACACGTAAAGCCCTGCTTGTGATGGATAGTATGCGAGTGCACATAACCTGCCATCATCCCTGTAGGCTTAACCAAAGTACTCCAAGTATCCAGGAACGTAATTGGCATTTTGCCAACAGCCTGGAAAGACTTCGACTACCTAATAATGACTTTCGAAGCTCAGTGTACGCTCTGCAAGAAGACCCTCAACTTGGGCACACTTGGTGTGAAAGCGCTGGTGTCACACACAAAATCGGAAAAAACACCAGTTAGCTTATAAAAGTCTCCAGCGCAGTCACTCTATCACACACACGCTTTTGTACGCCTTTATCACCAGTTCCCGGTGCAAGTTCATCCAGTTCTGCTCTATCCGAACTCTGCGCCGCCTCTGCTGTCTCGCAGTCAAGCAACATTCAAACCATCTTTGGCTCAACTCCAACATTGAAAGCGGAGGTGCTTTGGATTTTGAACACCGTTGTTAAAGATTTTGGTAACTGACTTGGATGTAAAAGTTGTACCCCTCTCTCCTCCAGTTTGATGTGAGGGGAGGTATGTGACAGCCCCTCCTGTCCTTTCCTTTCCTGCAGCCTCTCGTTTTCCACTGTTGAATAAACTAATTGGAACTACACAACACACACACACACACACACACACACACACACACACACACCAGGGTTATTATAGTTTCCTAAATTAAATGAAATTCCCAGTTAAAAACTAAACTAAAACTACGTAATCACGTGTTAAACTAATTAAAACTAAACTGAAAAAATAAATTAAGATAAAAACGAATGAAATATAATAAGGAAAATGACCCTGACACACACACTCATTCCATTCTTCATTGTTTGAGTTGGTCTGTGAATGGCAATAAATTTGGTTATTTTTGAAAGTAATTCTGGGACCGCATTTTTCCTTACGTACTTGTCTTAAATTTTGTTCAAAATGGTCTTTAAAAGGTCTTAAAAAGTCTTAAATTTGACTCGTTCAAACCTGCAGAAACTCTGGAAAAGGTAAGAGGTCAGCCGCCTATTTCCTTCACTGTCATCTTTAACACGGCACATTGAACTGGAGGCAGCTGTCTGCTGCTGCAAGTAGTGACTATGCCATTGTAAGACAGAAGTCTGTAAAACCTGAGAATACTTTTAGCACATATCAACACACATTTTATCACACATGAGATCAGTCAAGTCAATTCCCCAAACTAATGTACTGATCATAATATAAGACCACTCTAATTATGGAGACAAAACCCTGTTTTAAGATAGTTGTTGACTTTTCATATTTTTCATCTAAATAATTTAAGAAACTTTTTTGAAGTACGGTAAGGTGAAGTTAAAACAAGAAGGCAGAACAGCAAATAGGAAAACACAAACAAATCTAAATGACTTATTACAAGTGAAAGGAATAAAAATGATAGAACAGGCAAATTCACAGAAAATGAAGAGAGGGAGAGGAAAGAAAAGAGAAAATAAATAGATAAATAAAAATAGAAAGATTATTTAAAAAGTAAGTGCAAAAACAGAAATAAGTAGAATAATAAAAACAATAAAAGATGATTAGAAGACGACATCACATCAGAATAATTAAGAACAGATTCAATAATAATAGATAGTATTAAGAAAATATATCACAAGGTAGGAATTAAAAAGAGGTAAGTTAAGCTAAGAGCAGTAAGAGGAACAGAAGATGGAAATGCTGTTAAAAAAAGATGACTTCACATAAAAGCAAGTCTATAAAAATGGATTTTAAGAAGTGATTTAAAAGAGGTCACTGATTATGCAAGCCTTATCTCCTCAGCTAGGACATTCCAAAGTCGAGGGGCCACAATGGCCAGAGAGCTGTCACCTTAGTCTCGACTGTCGGCATTTCTATTATGTGACTAAGGGCAAGACTAAGACACGCTTTAAATGTAAAGGGGGCAGTGAAGAGAAGCTAGGACAGGAGTGATGTAATGTTGTCTGTACGAAGCAGTAAGGAGCCTTGCTACTGCATTCTGTACAAGTTTGAGGCAGGAGAAAGATTTTTGGCTGATGCCAGACAGGAGAGATTCGCAGTAATCTAGGCGAGAAAAGATGAGGGCATGAGTTTTTCCCGATCAGAGTGACAGTATTGCTTTAATTCTGGAGATGATTCTTAAATGCATAAAGCAGGACTGGACAACTTTTTTGATATGTGGTTCAAATGAAAGATCTGAATCAATTGTGACAACAAGATTTCTGGCTTTTTGGTTCTAAATATCATCTAAATCATTCATCTCCTGAATTGGCCCATTCTCAGAATACAATATTGTTCATTGCTTTCAGGTGAGAAAACACATTTTCAAGCAACTGATTGATTTAAAGAAATGTCTGCCTCTTGACTGTGTCCCTTTCATGCCACTAATGACATGAAGCCTCACCCTCAACTGTATTATTGAGAATAAAAATGTTAACAGAAATTGTGAAGCGATTAGCTCCAGAAGAAAAAAAGAAACACATTTTGCTAGTGTTATCTCTGTTTCCATGGAATTAAAAGTGTTCTGACTAATAATTTGAAAACAATCAGTGGCTGCTTTCCTGTGCAGCAAATCTTCCCTTCTCTCCCTCCCTATTTCCTGTCACTCTTCACCTATAGAAACAATAAAGCCAATAAAAGGAAAAAAACACACCAACCATTTATTTAAAAATTCAATAATAACTGTAACTATAAAAAAAGACAAACTGGTAAAATCAGAAGTGGCACTCACTGTTGCCAATTATCAGGTCTATACTTGCAGTAGTAGTCAATATAATGCACCAGCAACTCCCACACATCATATAAACTCACAATAACACAAAGTGCCTGAGGCTGACGGAGTGTTAGGGAGTATCAATTTAGTGTTTACTTGTGTTCCCTGGTCAAGGGCGAGAGAATCAGAGACACCCTGGAGGAGGCGGCGAACGTGTGAGTTAATGTTTCACATCCAACAGATTAAGAGCAAGCCACCAGACGTCAAGTCAAAGCAGACACAAGGGAGTAAAGGGTAATGGATCAGAGAAACTACACCACGCTCAGTCCGGGGAGGACACATTCAACCACAAAAGCCTCTCAAAGAACTTTCATTAGTGGGCAGCTGCTTCACCACTGCTGTCCTGGAAGCATTACGGAGGAAGCCCATGGTCCATCTTGTGGTAGAAAAAATCCATAAGCTCAGGGTTTCACTTCTGTCTGCTTTACTGGAAACACTTCCCCTGCTCTCAGGCTGCTATGGGGGAAGTGTGGTTGTACATTGCTGCCTGAAGAACAAAGCTACAAGAAAGATGGGATAAAAGTCAACATGAAAATGTATCACATGCCCATGACAAATTATATCCAAACTGAGTTAACTCCATCAATATAACTTCATTAAGACTAAGTAGCCTGAGTCTATTGTGAGATAAGTTCATCATTGGCCTTTGAAAGAGCACCTGAGAAAGCAATCCTACCCCAAGGTTCCCTTTATTTAGTTGCTGAATTTGATAATATTACATGATCCCCATCAGTCCATGTTTCAAATGTCCTAGGGAAAATCTTTAAGTGGCTCAAATTTTTTATAATGCGCAAATGATTTCTTATTTCAGAAGTACTGAACCTCAGTTTAACTCAGTTTAGTTACAGGTTTAGGGAATAGCAACGACACAAAATATACTGTTTTTAAGTCCAAGTTTTAAGTTTTATGTCCACTCGGAAGTGAAAGTAATTGTAAATAGGTTAGGGTTTCAATTTTAAAATATTTCCGTCTTGTTTTATGTTTTGATGTCTCAGCTAACCTTACATCTCCATGTTCTGTTTATTATTTTCATAGTAAACCTGCTCAGTAAGGCAAACCTGTAATGCTTGGTTAAATTTGAGACAGCGATGTTTCTTTTCTGTAGGATGCTGTTAGTGTGTGTTTCTCTCCATTTTTTGCCTTTTTAGCTGGGCTTCCTCCATATATCAAGTGTAGCATTGTGTATAAAAGCATTATTTGGCTACTGTTATTCTTCAAACAAAGCTGAGCTGTGGCTTACTTCAAACTGGAAATTTCATCTCCACAAATGTCCTGCTTGGGTACCGAAAATTTAAAAACACCATTCTTGCTTCATAGGTTCTGTACTATGCCCATATTATTCACATGTGGTGGATAGTTTGTAAACAAGCACATATTTATTTTTTTTAACACAATATTGAACTGCTACAGAAATTGGTGGCCTTGACCTTAGCCACCAATCCAAAGAGGCTAGCATTTGAGGACATGCAAATGAGACTCATCAACATCAACATTTTGAGCATTTTTCAAAAATGCTATATAACCTTGAATCTGGTGACTAGACAAGACTAGAAATGAATGTAACAAAATTGCAATAATTCATGATTGTACAAATCCAGATAAATGTTTTTTTTACATTCTACCTATTCTGCTGACACCGCATGAATGCCGGCTACTTATCACAGATTCACACATGCACGAGGCTCAACCAAAGGGCATATCAACATATCAGATATTAAACTGATAAGAACAGATTTTTTTTTCTTACGAAAAAATTTGTTGAAACAATAATCATTCATTTTTACACTTTTCAAATCATCATCACAATCATCACGTACATTTCTTTCAAAGCACTTAAAAAACAGTCCCTATCAAGGGAACTCATCCCACTCTCCCATCAGGTCCCTGGCACCCGCTGGTGGCAGTCAGGGGAGGCCCTCCACCTCTTGCTCCTTATTATGTGCGGAGGGTCAGGCCGCCACTGCCTTGACCTTTCCTGTGTGGCTCCGGCTCCCACCTCCGAATAGGCGCAAAGGCGAGTCTTCTTGTGGCTATGTCCTAGGCCTGCTGCCTGCAGCGACGGCTGCCTGAACCATCGCTGCGGCCATTTGGATCGTAGCCACGGGGGGGATCTGCATGCCAGCAGGTTTCTGGAGGTCCATAGGCGTCTTTTATGGCGGCTAGGGTGAGCCAGAGCTGGGAGAATTCATCTTTTGTTCTTTTCTTCTGGCTCACCCAGTAAAGCACGAGCTGTGCATCTAGGATCTAGGACGCTGGCAAGTACGGGAATTGCTGGGAGCCGGCCATTGCCCACAGGTCAACAGCAGTGCTGCACTCCCAGAGCTAGTTCCTCGCCGACTCGGGCACGCCACAACCTGGTCGAGGGCAGGTGGCGGATGATGACATGCCCCAGGAGTGCATAGTGGTCCTGACCGGGAGGACCTCATGAGCCACCAGCCAGGACAGGGCTCGTAGTTCGTTTGGGAGAGCAGGATGGTTCACAACGTGCTAAAGCATTAAGGGATCGCCAACTGCGAGCCCTCGCACCGAACTCACTGGCTCCCGCTCCTGCACAAGAAAGAGAAAAGAGCAGTGGTTGGTTAAAAGGGTCAGCTCCTCCTATACCACATTCAAATTTTTAAAAACAGTGCCTATAAAATCATAGACGTCAGCATTTTAGAAGACAGAGGTAGTCTGGGATCGACCGGTAGCAGCTTGAGTGGAATGAAGAACAGAGCGCATTAGTAAAAGCAAGAGTAAAATCACAGCTTTTATGATTGAACGTTTGTCTGTTAGCAACTACCAGATTTTCAGATATGTAAAAGCATCTCATTTCACTATCCCCATGCAATCGGGGGTGAGGCCTGAGATTCTTTCCTCCGGAAAGCAATGTCTGCGCGCTTTTCCAATGGAGTTGACTGTAGTGCTATACCAAGAAAAGAGCACTGATTGGGTGAACTGGAAGGGAAGGCTCCGAGCTACCCCACAGAGGACCTGTATGAATCAAGCTTACCCTTGCCTTCCTCTCTGAGGCTGCAACAGTCTCAGAGCTGGACAGTTCAGATGCATTTCTCTTGAGGTTGGTCTGGGTATTGGGGAGGGGGTGCTGCTGGACTCTGCTTCTCTCCTCTTCATCATGAACTGTGATCAGACTAGCTGTTGAATCAGTGGCGCTCGAGTCTGACACAGGGTTCTTGTCCAGCTCCACCTGCGGCTTGGCTTTCCCCATCTCCCTCAGCCTCGCCCTCTGCTGGGTTGGAGCCAGGCCCCTCCCCTTGTCCCACCTCACCAGGCTCCTCTCCTCCAACCACAGATTTTTGCGGGAGATTTGAATTTTCCAGCCCCTCCTCTTCAATTAACACTTCACCTGTTGCCTTTCGGCCATTTTCTTGTGCAATTTTTTCATTTTTAATTTCAATTTCTGTCTTTTCTTGGGCCTTCAGAACAGATAAGAACAGATTTTTTTATTTCTTCAACCACAACAACCATGCATCACATTGTTACATCTGTGCAGCATATACCTTACACACCATACACCTGATAATACAAGACCCAAAAACCTTCCGACTAATCAAATCAAATCAACTTTATTTATATAGCACCTTTCATACATGTAAAAATGCAGCCCAAAGTGCTTTACATTAAAAGAAAAGAAAGTGAAACAAACCCCCTTAACATCCCCACTCCCCGCACCCTTACTCATGTAACACACACACACACACACACACACACACCCTTGAGCACACAGCATACGACACTGATACGTACACCCCACCCCCCACAAGATAAAATGGAGTATGCTGAGCACTGATAGATCAAGTGAGGAAACACCATCCTATGGGAGCCATCCCCACCGAGAGCTGTCCAAGCCCATGACTACAGGGGAGGCCACCACAGAGACCACCCCAACCCAGACAGATAGGGGCCCATACCACAGCCATAAAGCCCTGGGGCAGGACTCCCCAACTATTGAGGCCCGGACAACCCCCAGGACGGCACCCCCGCAGGCAGGCCAGACAGAGCTCCCGGAGTGGAGGGCACCCATGAGGAGAACACTGGAGCTGGAAACTAAGAGACAATAAATAAAATAACTACTGAAAGAAATTAAAAACCTCCTAAAACAACATCAATGAATGTCAATATTAATTACTAAGAGCAAAACATAACTTTTAAGCACTAAACCCATAAGCAGCATTAAAAATAAATAAATAAATAAGTAAATGAATAATAAAACCTTTAAGAGAAAATTAAAGGACAAAAAAAATGACAGGACAGCATAAATGAGTAATACTAAATGAGTAAAAGGGGACTCAGTTAAAAGCTAAATTAAAAAGGTGAGTCTTGAGCCTGTGTTTAAAAACATCAACAGACTAAGTGGCCCTGAGGCCCTCCGGCAGGCTGTTCCACAGGCGAGGGCCATAATGATAAAATGAGGCTTCACCAAAGGTTTTGGTTCTAACATTGGGAACAGATAAAAGACCAGTACCAGAGGACCTCAGGGTCCGCGAGGGCTGATACGGTAAAAGCAGGTCAGACAGATAGGAAGGCCCAAGGCCGTGAAGACACTTAAAAACTAATGAAAGAAACTTAAAGACTAGAAAAACAAAGTCTTCCAGTGCTCTTTTGCTGCATGATACCCGTATTTGTCCTCCTCCATTCTCCTCATTCGCCCTACCTCCTCCTGTATCTTCGCCACCACCCCACCCACCTCCCAATCCACATTGCTTTTTATCAGCACTGCTCGAGCATCCCATAGTGTGGCCTTCCCCACAGACAGCAATAACCATAACAAGAACCCCTCCCTTTCCCTGCCCCTCAAACCCAAACCCAAAATTAACATATCGTATGACGGAAGTCCTTACTTTGGAAAAAAAGTTGCCAAGTCACCCCACATTCCCAAAAGACATGCTTGATAGTCTCGTCCAGCTCGCAACCCACCCTCGGACATGAGTGTAGCCTTGACAGCCCGTGCCTATATAGGACCTCCCTCACCGGCATTCTCCTGTGGAGGCACAGCCAGTTTTTGTCCCTTTCTGCTGAATAAAACCCCATCCCTCTGGGCCAACCCCATTCATCCCCACAGGTCCCCGCTTCTCCACCAAAGCCTTATAGAGGCTCCGATGATCGAGGTACAACGTCCCCTCTTGACACTCCTTATGGTGTTTAGCCCAGTTTACCATTTGCCTGTAATGTGGGTGTAGAATGTCTCCCTTCGGCCTCAGATTGTCCCACACCATCAGCCTCCTCAGAGGAAAGGACAGCCAAAACAACAAAGGCAAATGGAAGCGATGAACTCTAGGGTCATGTGCACTGTTGCACAAGAAGGAAAAGAAGAGCAAATCCAGCTTAAGTAGGACAACCAGGACCCCCCTACCTCCCACCCTCACGTCCTGACACATCCCATCTCTCCTTATGTACTCATACCCCCTCCACAAAAAGGAAAAGATGTCCCGCACCAGCCCTCTTCTGTACGCGGGGGGGCAAAGGGAAAAAATAAGCCAAATAAATGAAAGCCAGCAAAATGTCTGCCTTAATCACCAGCACCCTACCAATCAGGTGTCAGGCCTTCCACAGCCCCATCCATGCACGAGCTGCTGCCAGGCGCTTACACCAATTCAGCCTTCCACTATCCACCACATCAAACTCCATCCCCAGGACCCTCGTTGGGCCCTGGCACTGAGACAGGCCACCCAGGCCTCCCTTCCTCCCCGCCCATGGCCCAACGTACTTAATTGAGGATTTCCCCAAATTCACCCTAGCCTCCGATGCTTCAGAAAAATCCTCGAGAATGCCCAGCAGACGCGACACCGAACCGTCTGTTGTCAAAAACAGATGAGTCATGTCATCTGCATACTGAGAGATTTTCAACTCCTCTGCACCCCCACCAGGCAAGCGCAGCCCCACTACCCCTGGGTCTGCTCTTATCGCTGCACCCAGCAGTTCTATATAGAGGACAAAAAGCAGGGGTGACAGAGGGCACCCTTGCCTGACCCCTGTCCGCTGCAGAACCAGCCCGCCCATGTGTCCATTGACAATAACTCTACTCCCCACATCTGTGTACATAATCCCCAACCACCTCAAGAAACAAGGCCCAAATTCTCAATTCCCATTCTCTCCATAACTGCAAACACAAACCTATGGTTCACCCTGCCGAACGCCTTCTCCATATCTAACCCCACCAACATCATGGGCACCGACACTCCCCCACCCAGTAAAAACAATTTACCAACCCTAAATTCCACTGTATCCTCCTTTCCTCCACTCCACACGTCTGATCCTCGTGCACCACATGAGGAAGAGCCTTCCGAAGCCTACACACCAAAACCCTGGCAGGGATCTTGTAATCTGCACAGAGCAAAGTAATTGGCCTGAAGTTCCCCATAACGTCCCTATCCCCCTTCTTGTACAGAAGGGTCAGGACCCCCTCCTTCATCGTTGAGCCCAGAAGCCCTCCATCCAAAATCGAGTTCACAACGCCCAAGAAGTCCGTCCACAGGACCCCCCAGAATGCGACATAAAACTCCTTCAGCAGCCCATCAATATCAGGCACTTTGCCGGCTGGCAACCCCCTCATGGCATTTTTACCTCAGCCATGTTCACTGGGCGCTCCAGTTCCTCCACCACCGCCCCAGGCACCCTACCCTCCAAACCCCCCAGAAAATGGCCTGCGCCAGAATCATCCACCGCCTGCTCCCCAAACGCCTCCTCAAAAAAACCAGAGGCCACCCCTACCATCCCCTCTGGATCAGAAATGAGGCCCCCGTCCCTCCCTTGCAGATGTGGAATACACACTTTAGCCCGTGCCGCTTTGACCTGTTTGAAGAAATGCACTGTAAACCTCCCCAAACTCAAAAGACTCCCTCCAACACGAAACAAAAAGTCCCTAGCCTTCTCCCTAAAATAATGGCTGAGCTGTTTCTTCACAGCCTCCATCCCTTCCCTATCAACTCCCTCCCCATTATTCTCTGCCATCACCAGAGCCTGTAGAGAGCGTTGCAACCCAAAAAACTCCTCCCTGCTGGCCCGTGCCTTGGCCGAGCAGTATGAAACTGTCAAGACCTGGGTGTTGCGCTGTACGCACTCCCACCACTCCACCACCGACCCGAAATAGGGCTTCAACAAAACCCACACCTCATAGTGGGAAAAAAAAAACATTGTCGAAAAGCCACCTCCCCCAGCACTTTGATATTAAATTTCCAGAACACCCCCCCACACCCCCCACCTGGACTCCCCCCTGTTCCATTCCCCCGAAAAAACCCGCGCATCCCCGGCATCTTTCAGATGTACTTCCTGCAGAAAACAAACCTGAAAAGAAATCTGAGGCAAGTATTGAAAGACACCACCCCTCTTCCCCCGATCCCTCATGCCCCTTACATTCACAGTCAGAATGGAAAACAAACTCATAAGATGGGTAAAACCCCTCCTGGCTCCCCCAAGTCCCGTTAGTCTCAGTCCCCGGAGAGCCTTCCAGGTCAGAGGGCTCACTGTCCGTGAGGTATATGTCACTACTGGGCGAACCGGCCCCGCAGAAAGAGCGGGCAGGGCTCAGAGGCGACACTGGCTCCGGGTCCACAGGCTGAAGTGCCAATCTGGACTCATCAGCCAGACGCACCCTCCCCTCCGCTGGACTCATCTTCCTCCTGGCTCATAATGAGGGCATCATAGTGGCCGGTTAGTGCCGAAGGGGCTCCCTCCTCCTGTGGACCTGCACCATTGGCTCTGGCCGCCCAGCATCCGCTGACGACTCCATCAGCTCTCCTCCCGAGGATGCCTTCCATCTCCTCTCACCTCCTGTGGGGCAGACCTCTGAGACCTCCCCTGCTGGTATGCCCCGGGAGTGCGTAGCGATCCTGACCGGGAGGACCTTGTGAGCCACCAGCCAGGACAGGGCCCGTTGTCTGTTTGGGAGAGCGGGATGGTTCGCAATGTGCCAAAGCATTGAGGGATCGCCAAATGCGAGCCCTCGCACCGGACTCTCTGGCTCCCGCTCCTGCACAGAAAGAGAAAAGAGCAGTGGTTGGTTAAAAGAGTCAGCTCCTCCTGTACCACATTTAATTTTTTTTTTAAAAAAAAGTGCTTATAAAATCGAAGACTGTCAGCATTTTAAAAGACACCGGTAGTCTGGGATCGACCGGTAGCAGCTTGAGTGGAATGAAAAACACAAAGCATGTTAGTAAAAGCAAGACTTAACCATCGCTGCGGCCATTCGGAGCGTAGCCACGGGGGGGATCTGCATGCGCCGTCTTGCCAGCAGGTTTCTGGAGGTCCATAGGGCGTCTTTTATGGCGGCCAGGGTGAGCCAGAGCTGGGAGAATCCCTCTTTTGTTCTTTTCCTCCGGCTCACCCCTTAGAGCACGAGCTGTGCATCTAGGATCTCCCCCGCTGGCAAGTACGGGAATTGCTGGGAGCCGGCCAATGCCCACACGTCAACAGCAGCACTGCACTCCCAGAGCAAATGCCTCACCGACTCGGGTGCGCCACAAGCCGGCCGGGGGCAGGTGGCGGATGGTGACATGCCCCGGGAGTGCATAGCGGTCCTGACCGGGAGGACCTCGTGAGCTACCATCCAGGACAGGTCCCGTAGACTGTTGGGGAGAGCGGGATGGTTGACATTGTGCCAAACTGTTGAGGGCTCGCCAAATGCGAGGCCACGCACCGGACTCACTAGTTCGCGCTCCTGCACAAAAGAGAGAAGAGAGCAATGATTAGTTAAAAGGGTCAGCTCCTCCTGTTCCAATTTAAAATCTATTAAAAACTTGCGGATAAAATCGTAGGCCACAGGCAGTTTAAAAGACACAGGTACTCGCAGATCAATCGGTAAAAGTTTCAGGGTTCGGAGGTAAGACCCCATCCAGAATCGTGCCATGGCAGATGTCTTGTGATCTCTGGATGAGGCTGTGGCGTATGTAAGATGTAGTGCGGTGTATTTGCTTGCTAAAAACAAGTGGAAGTTTGGAACGCATCTTCCTCCTTTCGATTTTAGCTTCTTCATTTCATTTCTGGTCACTCGCTCCAACTTGGACCCCCACAGTAAGTAAAAAATTGCTCGGTCTACGTCTAAAAGCACTCTATGAGGCAGGGTAAAAACAGCACTGATGAGTAAAAACAAGGGTAAAATCACAGCTTTGATGATTAAAACCTTGCCTTCCGTCATCAGTCCCCTTAGCCTCCAGTATCCCAGTCTCTTCCTAACTTACCCTAACACGTCAGGCCAATTGCTCCTCCCACCCCCTTCCCTGTCAAATTTTACCCCGAGTACTTTTATGTCAGTTTGCGTCACAGTCAGTGGGAGTCTTGTGGTCTCGGTGGCTGTCCATGGTCCGTAAAACATTGCGTGCGTCTTGTCGCGGGTCAGTCTCGCTCCAGAGGCTTGTCCGTACCAGTCCGTCAAGTCCATGGTCCTGTTAACAGATAAAAGGTCCGTACATAAAATGTTAACATCGTCAATGTATGAAAGGCATTTAGTGACCATGCCCCCACTCCCCGGAATTTGCACCCCATTGATCCATTTGTCCCTTCTCAAGATCTGTGCCAATGGTTCTACGCATATGACGTAGAGGAGGGCAGATAACGGACAACCCTGATTGACACCGCAGCATATATTCACTGCATTTGTGAGTTACCCATTTACAAGGATTTTGCTCTTAGTACTCTGGTAGAGCAATCCCACCCACGCTATGACCCTGTGAGGAAACCCCATTTTTGCAGTACCTGAAATAGGTACTGGTGCGAGACCCGATCAAAAGCTTTTTCGAAGTCTAAATTTAGCAATACAAGCCGAATATCTCTGTCTCTCGCGTAACAGATGGTGTCTCTGATCAGTACGAGGCTGTCGGTGATCTTCTTCCCCGGGATGGCACAGGCTTGATCCGGGTGGATCACCTCCCCTAAAACCAGAGATAAACGAGTTGCTAAAAGTTTGCTAAAAAAGTTTGCAGTCAGCGTTTAAAAGCGTTATCGGTCTCCAGTTTTTCAAGTCAGTCTGGTCGTCTTTTTTGTGAATCAAAGTGACTATCCCTACTCTAAAACTATCCGGTAACAGGTCTAGCTGGTCAAAGTCGTTAAAAAGAGTCAATAAGTCGATCGCAAGGATGTCCCAAAAAGTCAGATAAAATTTCAGGGGAAGTCCATCGTGGCCTGGGGACTTCCCCTTCTTAAAATGTTTTAAGCATTTATCTAGTTCTAAAAGGGTAAAATCTTGGGTTAAAAGCACACTATCGTCTACAGTTTTATCAACATGTTTTAAAACCTGCTCTGTGATTTCATTTTCTATTTCTTTTTTTTCATATAGTTTGCTGTAAAATATTTCCACGGTTTTGTTTAGTTCATTTGTGTTAGCAGTAAAAGCCCCATCTTCTTTTTTTTTTATTTTGTTAAAACCCTTCCTTTGCTAGTTGTTTTCTTAAAAAAGTAGCGTGTGCACTTTTCGCCTTCTTCAATATCTCTCTCCTTACTTATTAAAATGATACCTTGACTCTTTATATTTTCTATCTGCAACATTTCCTTTTTGACTTTTAAAACATCTTCGTTAAAATCAAAGCCCTGGTTTACCAATTTAAAACATCTTTGCAGTCTTTTCTGCAGTCCCAACATGCATCGTTTTTCTTTTGCCTTCTTCTTGCTGCCTGCCTGCCTAAAAAAATATTTCGTCTTAGTCTTTACCCACTCCCACCATTGTGCACGTGAGCGGAAGAAGTCTTGAAGGGTCTGCAATTGGCTATACTGCTCCCTGTATTGTCTAATTATTTCCCTGTCTTCTAACAGGGAGCAGTTTAGCTTCCACAGACCACTTCCTACAGTCACACCCGAAGAGAGTGTCAGGGTGCATGAAAGCATAGAGTGGTCGGAAAAGAAAACTGGGGTCAATCTAGCATCGGTTGGTGGTCAGTCCCGTGTAAAAACATAGTCAATGCGAGAGGCTTTGGTGCCATCACCACTGGACCAGGTGAAGCCCTCCTCTCTGGGATGCATGATTTTAAAACAGTCTTGTAGCCTAAAATCCTTGCAGATGTTTTGCAATAAAACCTTCCCTTCTTCTCTCCCTTCTTCTCCGAGGCTGCATCAGCCTCAGAGCCGGACAGTTCAGATGCAGTTCTCTTGAATTTGGGCTGGGTATTAGGGAGGGAGGGGTCACTGGTCTCTGCTTTTTCCTCTTCTTCACCGACTGTGATCAGACTAGCCGTTGAATCAGTGGCGCTCGAGTCTGATACAGAGGTTTTTTGTCCAGCTCCACCTGCTGCCTGGCTTTCACCATTTCCCTCAGCAGCGCCCTCTGCTGGGTTGAAGCCAGGCCCCCCCCCTTGTCCCGCCTCACCGGGCTCCTCTCCACCAACCACGGCTTTTGGCGGGAGATTTGAATTTCCCAGCCCCTCCTCTTCAATTAGCACCTTGTCAGTTACTTTTCAGCCATTTTCCTGTGGGGTATTTTCTTTTTCGATATCATTTTCTTGTTTTCTCTGGGCTTTCAGTTTGTTGGCAAAAAACCTTGGGCAATCTCTGAAGAGGTAGTTTGACTCTCCACAGACATTGCACTTTCTGCCATTGGGACATTCTTCGAAAGAATGCCCAATTTCTCTACATTTACCGCAAACTGTGTTCTGGCAAGCCTCTGCCAGGTGTCCATGCTCGCCACACTTGCGGCAGAGCTTGGGCATACCCTGGTAATGGATGTAGCCCCTGTTCTCACCAAGGACTACCATGGATGGGAGATGCCTCAGGCCCTGGTACCCCTGGGGGTCCTGCCATTGCTGAATGGGGACCCTCCAGGCACAGTTCCAGATGCCGTCTTCATCTCTCACCTTAGTAGCCTGGCCCTTCACAGTGCAAAATCTACCCAGCCACATGCGAATATCCTCCGCATTCACCATTTCATTGAACATTCTAACAACAACCACTTTCATGGAGTTGTCAGTCAGTTTCTCCACATTAAATGCCGAAAACTGGGTCTTAACATTTTCAAAGCGTTGCCAGAATTCATGTAAGACAGCTGCGGTAACAACACTGATATCAAATCCCTTGTTGAAGGGCAGAGCCAAAACACAGTTCAGCCCCTTTGGGGAAAATCCAAGGGGCTTTTTGAATTAGCTTCCTGGAGAAGTCCAGTCTGGACATCTCCGGGAGCTTTCCATCTTTTTCTTTAAATGTAAAGCGTACACTGTGTTGTCTCCGCATGCCGGCACGGGCAGCCGACATGGCTGGAGACACCACACTTCAACGATAAAAGAAATAAATACAATAAATTAAATAAATTAAGACTAAAAGGTAGTAAAAACACTAAACACCAGTAAGAGTCAGAAGACCAAAGGTAAAAATACTAAAAGCCTACTTACCCCGGCTGGTTTTCAGATGTCTCCACTAGCCTATGTGCAAATACGCAAACAAACAATGACAGAAATGTGCAAATGGAAAAAAAACAATGCAAAACAATTTCTCCCGCAGTGCTAAGGCTTATATCCACGAAAAGGAAATAAACCTGCAAAAAGGGAGTGATCGCTGTCTTAGCCAAAAGGCCGAGAAGCAATCTGATAAGAACAGATTTTTTTTTTTTTATGAACAGATTTTTTCTTTTTATTAATAAACAATAGCACAAAAATAAGGCATGATACATAGATTTGCGTAGTAACACAATATAATAAATTAAATTGTTAAAATTAATAGAATTATTTGGAATAAGAAAAAGAAGAGAAAAAAAACTTGAAAAAAACAACAACAACAAAATTAACGAGATGTCTTTTTGTCAATCATAACAAACATAACGTCCCATTGCTTTCTTACACAGGTCATTGGACTTAGCACTTCAAATCAGCGTTTCCTCCACCATTATATCACAAAAAGGAGCTAAGCACAAGAAAGGAGCAAATGACCCAAAATTGTTGAATCCCATCCCCATTTCTGGACTTCAAACAAACATATTTTTTGAACTTCCAACTCAATACATTTCACAACTCCACAAACCGTCCATTCAGTAGTATTGTTAATGAAGATTGTCTAACATTCCATAACTTAATTTTTGTTATAGAAAATAAGATAACTAACGGTAGTGGTTGGGTCTTAACTCCTTTTTGTAGCTCAAGAGATTTCACAACTTCATAGTCAACTAAAGAAAGGATAGGAAATATGCGTTTTAACCTTTTCCAAACTGAAACTGCAAACGGACATTCCCATAGAACATGACATATGGTTTCTTCTGCGTTGCATTCCAGTCTTGGGCAGTCTTTATGTTTTGTCAATTTATGTTTATATAAGATGGAACGAGCTGGAAGTCTTTTATGTAATACTAACCAATTGAAATCTTTTAACCTGTTTTCTAGTCCTTTTAATTGAGCTTTCATCCAATCTCTTTGTGCAATATGAATATCAGTATGACACAACTTTTCAACCATCTTCTGATAGAGGATTCTATGTTTTCTCACATTATCTTTACTTATAAGCTCTGTGTTCTTTTTAAACCATTTTACTATATAACAGAAATAAACGGGCATAGCTTCAGCTTTCGGCATGCTATTTTCCCACCGAGTAATAAAACGAAAAGGGATTGTAAGCCACAACTTTAAGAAAATCTGACATTTGTGCATGTAATCGGCTATTAACAAATGACATATATTACAGAAAAACAACACATCCAGTTTTAGAGGGGTGTTGGGGAGAGCCCGTCCACCGTCTTCTACACTCTGGTAAATTCTTTCTCTTTTTATGTATTCATAACCACTCCAGAAAAACTGAAAGACTGTCTTTGTCAGTACTTTACGAAATGTAAAGGGCATTGGATAAACCTAAACTAAATGTAGCAATGCAGGTTAATGACCATTGTTTTGCCTATGTATGTCAACCTCCTAGTTTTCCAAATAGATATTTTTTTATCAACCAGGTTCAGTTTCTGGGACCAGTTATAGAAACCATCACCCTTGTGATGTCCAAACGAGATGCCAAGTATGTTCACTGGACCAGTGCATAAAGTTAAACCAAAGAGAATCTCTTTTCTCTAACTCCATGTTCCCAAAAATTTATATTGTCTTTTTTTATTATTTATTTTTGACCCAAAAGCAACTGAATAGTGGTCCAACACACCAAGGGCCTCCCCCAGACTGTTATCATCTGCTACGTACAAATCTAAGTCATCTGCATATTGCGACAATTTCAAAACCTCCCCCCCAGGCAGAAAAACGCCCTTAATATTAGAATTATTTCTAATGAACATGCTAGTGGTTCTGCATATAAAACGTACAATAATGCGGATAAAGGGCAACCCTGGCGAAGGCCTCTGGTTTGCTGAATTTCCTTACTAATGTTACCATTCACATTTACTCTGCTGTTAATATTGTTGTACAGAATCTTTATCCAAGTCATGAAATGAACTCCGAACCCAAACCGAGACAAGACTCTCATCAAGAAGGAATGATTTACTCTATCAAAAGCTTTTTGTTGGTCTAAACTGACACATATAGCTGACAGATTTCTGTTTTCTATATATGTTAATAAGTCTCTGTGTAATTGGATATTCCATGAAATCCTCCTTCCCGCCACCCCACTTGTTTGATCAGTGCCTACAATAAAGGGCATTACAGCGGCCAAACGGTTTGTTATGGCTTTACTCAAAATTTTATAATCTACACACAACATTGTCAATGGCTGGTAATTAACTAAGAGCATTGGGTCATCTTTTTTATAGAGTAGAGATACTACTCCCTCTCGCATACTTTTACTCATTTTCTCACAATCAAAAATTTCATTGAACACTTCCAACAAATGATGCCCAATTAAGGGCCAAAAGGTAATGTAGAATTCTTTTGTAAGCCCATCCCTACCTGGAACTTTAAATAATCTACTGCAATGTAATCTAGCCATCTCCAGTATTTCTTCATTATTTACAAAAACATCACCATTCTCTCTTTTCAACCCCTGTATTACCTGCTTTTTCCTTTGTGCCTGGGCTTTCTTGAAAAAGTAAGCAGAACATTTCTCATCTTGTTCATATTTTTCCTTTTGTAATTTAAATATAAAATTTTGAGCTTTTTGTTCGCACATCTCCTGTTGCTCCCCCAGCAACACAGTTAATTTGTCTTTATCTATCTCCTTCCCAGTTATATTGTAATGTGTATATACTTCTTGGATTTTCTTTTGGATTTCACTAAAGGATTTGTATCTCTGTTTAGATCTTTTTTTACAAGAAATTAGTATGTACTGTTTTATTCTATTTTGTGTATCGTCCCACCAGTTTATAGCAGATGAATATAGACTTTTTAGTTCCACACATCTATGAAAGAAAACCTGAAAGGTATCTTTAAAATCTTTTTCCAGCAAAATTTCATTATTGATTTTCCAGTACCCTTTCCCGTATTTCAACGTTTGTAGTTTTATTGACACTAAAAGTAGACTATGGTCTGAGTAATAAACAGGAGATGTCTGGATATCAGAAACTTTCATGCTACGTGGGATGAAAATGTAGTCTATTCTGCTCTTAGCCCCACTGCTATTTTCCCAAGTAAACCCAGCATCTTTCTTATTAATTGACCTATAAGTGTCTACCAAGTTAAATTTCTGTATTAAGGGTAAAAAGTAAAAAGATATTACCACCTTTATCTAAGGAGATATTAAAATCTCCTGCTATACACACCAGTCGGTTTGTCATGAAGCAGGTGTCAAGGGATTTCAATAGCTCCCTGCGGGCAGCGGGATCTGTATGTGCATATATATTAATAATTCTCAGTTGATTGTTTCTCCAATTTATATCGACTACAAGGACTCTCCCATTAACAAATGAAAAGCTATTTGATATCTCTATTTCTCTATTATTTCCACATAATAGTCCCACCCCACTTGAATGTACACCACCTATTCTCCACCTAGATTCCCTTTTTACCCACTCTCCTGAGAAATTAACTAGGTCTTTTTCACTTTTTAAATGTACTTCTTGGAGTAAGCAGACAGTGAAGTCAAGTGTGGCAAGGTGGGAAAATACAGACCTTCTCTTTTTGGTGTTTTGTAGACCTCTAACGTTCAAGGTTATGATTTTAAAGTCCATTTTTCTTAAGAAGTATGACAATTATATGAAAAGATGTTACTGTCTGTGTCTGGTCTGCTTATCTTTGATGTCAGCTCTGTTGTCATTCCTGTTATCTTCATGGCCTAAGCAGACTGGATTAGCCTGTGCTACCTTTACCATCAGCCCACGAGCCTGGTCGCAGTGGTCCAAAGGAGCCCCTCCTCTGGCGGCCGCGTGAAATCCAGGGCATGCGGCTTGTTGTGGTCTCAGGGACGTGGGGTCCGTTGTAAGGGGAAGGTTGAAGTGGGGGGAGGGGGAAGGGAAACAGGTGGTGGTGGCGGGGGCCTCCGTCTGAGGGCTGTCCATCCTGAGCCTTTTGACTGGGGATGAGGGTGGGCGGTCCACTGGGGGTGGGGAGAAGAACACCACTGGAGGGGGGTGTTGAGGTGGGTTCGGTGTGCTGGGGATCCCCGTCGGCGAGAAACACACCATCAGCAACGTCGCTCTCATCCAAAAGTGGGCTAAAGCTGAAGTCTGGAGGCAACCTTGGTAAATGTGGGTCTTGTGTTGATGTTTCTGGGCTGATGACAACTTTCCTTTTTTTTGATTTTCTCTTATTTTTCTTGGTAACTATGTTCCATCCATCCGTCTGCTGGTTGCTGTCTGCTTTCTCAGCCTCCCCTATCTCACCAGTAGTTGGTGTGGGAGTTGAAGTTGCCGCCTCAGTGATCACTGTGTTGTTGCACTCCTCTGTTCTCGTTTCCACTTGTGTCTCTTGTTCCCCCTCGTTTTGCGTTCGGATTTCTTCTAGCACTATTTCGACGTCTCTTAAGTCTGTGTCTTGTGGGGTCGTATCACCTTCTCTGTGAGTTGTGGCGTCTTTTAGAGCTGCTGCGTAGGATCTTGGCCTGGGGCAGTCTCTGGCTAGATGGTATTTAGAGTTGCGAGGTCACACCTTCTTGCTTTTCGGCAGTCTTTGATGAGGTGGCCCAACTCTCCACAGTTCCGACATCGTATCTATGTGCAAGTCTCTGCCATGTGTCCATATGTATGGCATTTTCCGCAGAATCTTGGCTGTCCTGCATAAATCAGGTAGCCGCGGTTCCCTCCAATGGTGAAAACGGCAGGGGGTGGGAAAACCCATCATGACCATGGGCATCCTCTTTCAAACGGATACGGAACTGCCTTTTTCCAGTCCAGATACCCAAAGCATCCTTTATTTCTTTAACGCCAGGTAGGACTGTTGCATATCTCCCAAGGACAAATCGTATAGTCTCTTCACTCACCCATGGATTGTACATGTGGATGGTCACAACGCGAAAATTGTTTCGGAACAAGGATGTGACTTGAAAACCAGACCACGTATCTCTTCCATTTGTGTCATAGAGTTGAGCGTGACATCGTAATATCCACTTGTCAGGTTCTGCTGTAGACAGAAGATGTCCTCTGGTCTTAATTTCAGGGCGTTGAAGAGTACGTTCTTCCCAAACGAAACTCTGTCAGGTACTTCTTCCTTTTTTATCTGGAATCTTAGCGTGTTCTTAAAGTTCAGTCCGGCTGATTCCTCTGCCGACTTCAGTGCTGTCGATGCCGCCATTACCACTCAGAAGGTGTGTTTGAAGGTCTTCTGTCTGCTTTTAGCCAGCCGGCTAAAAGGCAGAGAGTTTATTGCCGTCCCATACACCGCACGACTGACCATACTGAAAAACTGATAAGAACAGATTTTTTTTCTTACGAAAAAATTTATTGACACAGTAATCATTTTACACTTTTCAAGTCATCATCACAATTTTGTCTTTTAAAAGCACTTAAAAACAATTTAAATCAACATGTTATTTGTATCACTACATATATATTTTTATCTGTAAAAACAATTCAAATTTAATAAACAAATATGAGATATGGTAAAAAGGAATTTACAGATAAAAACAACACATATGATTGCATTTAAAATGAATAAGACATGTTAAAAGAAAATGCTCCCTGTGCTATTAAAAGTTCATTGTGTTAATCAGTGTAAGTGTGTGAGTCCGTAGATGTGTCTTTTAAAAAGGGAGGGCGTTTAATAAAAACTCTCTGGTCTGTTTTGTGCAGGAGCGGGGTGAGTCCTTTTCAAGGGAACTCATCCCACTCTCCCATCAGGCCCCGGGAACTCGCTGGTGGCACTCAGAGGAGGCCCTCCACCTCTTGCTCCTTTTGGTTGCGGAGGGTCAGGCCGCCGCTGCCTTGACCTTTCCTGTGTGGCTCCGGCTCCCACCTCCGAATAGGCGCAGAGGCGAGTCTTCTTTGTGGCTACGTCCTAGGGCCTGCCGCCTGCAGCGATGGCTGACTTAACCATCGCTGCGGCCGTTCAGGGCATAGCCACGGGGGGGGATCTGCATGCGCCGACTTGCCAGCAGGTTTATGGAGGTCCATAGGGCGTCTTTTATGGCGGCCAGGGTGAGCCAGAGCTGGGAGAATTCCTCTTTTGTTCTTTTCCTCCGGCTCACCCCGTAGAGCACGAGCTGTGCATCTAGGACCTCCCCCGCTGGCAAGTACGGGAATTGCTGGGAGCCGGCCAATGCCCACAGGTCAATAGCAGCGCTGCACTCCCAGAGCAAGTGATTAGATTTCGATTTTAGCTTTTTCTTTTCATTTCTGGTCACTCGCTCCCACTTGGACCCCCACAGGAAGTAAAAAATGGCTCGGTCTAGGTCTAAAAGACCTCTACGAGGCAGGGTAAAAACAGCACTGATGAGTAAAAACAAGGGTAAAATCACAGATTTGATGATTAAAACCTTGCCTTCCGTCGTCAGTCCCCTTAGCCTCCAGGATCCCAGTCTCTTCCTAACTTTCCCTACCATGTCAGGCCAATTGCTCCTTCCACCCCCTTCACCGTCAAATTTTACCCCGAGTACTTTTATGTCAGTTTGAGTCTTATGGTCTCAGTGGCTGTCCATGGTCCGAAAAACATTGCGTGCGTCTTGTCGCGGTTCAGTCTCGCTCCAGAGGCTCCTCCGTACCAGTCCGTCAAGTCCATGGTCCTGTTAACAGATAAAAGGTCCGTACATAAAATGTTAACATCGTCCATGTATAAAAGGCATTTAGTGACCATGCCCCCACTGCCCAGAGTTTTCACCCCATTGATCCATTTGTCCTTTCTCAAGATCTGTGCCAATGGTTCTACGCATATGACGTAGAGGAGGGCAGATAACGGACAACCCTGACGGACACCGCAGCATGTATTCACTGCATTTGTGAGTTGCCCATTTACAAGGATTTTGCTCTTAGTACTCTGGTAGAGCAATCCCACCCACGCTATGACCCTCTGAGGAAACCCCATTTTTTGCAGTACCTGAAATAGGTACTGGTGCGAGACCCGATCAAAAGCTTTTTCGAAGTCTGAATTTAGCAATACAAGCTGAATATCTCTGTCTCTCACGTAACAGATGGTGTCTCTGATCAGTACGAGGCTGTCGGTGATCTTCCTCCCCGGGATGGCACAGGCTTGATCCGGGTGGATCACCTCCCCTAAAACCAGAGATAAACGAGTTGCTAAAAGTTTGCTAAAAAGTTTGCAGTCAGCGTTTAAAAGCGTTATCGGTCTCCAGTTTTTCAAGTCAGTCTGATCGTCTTTTTTGTGTATCAAAGTGTCTATCCCTACTCTAAAACTATCCGGTAACAGGTCTAGCTGGTCAAAGTCGTTAAAAAGAGTCAATAAGTCGATCGCAAGGATGTCCCAAAAGCTCAGATAAAATTCCAGGGGAAGTCCATCGTGGCCTGGGGACTTCCCCTTCTTAAAATTTTTTAAGCATTTATCTAGTTCTAAAAGGGTAAAATCTTGAGTTAAAAGCACACTATCGTCTACAGTTTTATCAACATGTTTTAAAACCTGCTCTGTGATTTCATTTTCTATTTCTTTTTTTTCATATAGTTTGCTGTAAAATATTTCCATGGTTTTGTTTAGTTCATTTATGTTAGCAGTAAAAGCCCCATCTTCTTTTTTTAATTTTGTTAAAACCCTTCCTTTGCTATTTGTTTTCTTAAAAAGTAGCGTGTGCACTTTTCGCCTTCTTCAATTTCTCTCTCCTTACTTCTTAAAATGATACCTTGACTCTTTATATTTTCTATCTGCAACATTTTCTTTTTGATTTTTAAAACATATTCGTTAAGATCAAAGCCCTGGTTTACCAATTTAAAATATCTTTGCAGTCTTTTCTGCAGTCCCAACATGCATCGTTTTTCTTTTGCCTTCTTCTTGCTGCCTGCCTGCCTAAAAAAATATTTCGTCTTAGTCTTTACCCACTCCCACCAGTGTGCACGTGAGCGGAAAAAGGCTTGAAGGGTCTGCCATTGGCTATACTGCTCCCTGTATTGTCTAGTTATTTCCCTGTCTTCTTACAGGGAGCAGTTAGAGTAGAGAGCTCTTGAGCCTGGTAGGATAGCTCAGGGCATCTGCCCTTTTCCACCTATTGTTGTGGGTGGAGCTTAGTGAGCGGCAAGAGGTGGGAGGAGCTGGACTCTGGAGGAAGGAGGACGTAAGTGAACCAAGGCATGAAGAAAGAGAGAGAGAGAGAAAGAGAGAGAGAGAAAATAAAATAAAGTGCTCGTGTGTATTTAGTGCAGACTTGTGTGTATGTGTGTCATAAGTGATGTATTCATTTTTATATATTCATGTGTCGGTGTGAGTGTCAGGTGGTCTGTGTTGTGTGTTTTGTGATGAGTTGCTCGGCCGTTGAAGAGGGGGGGCTTCAGCTGGAGGACTTCAGCTGGAGGATAAATGACAGGGGGGTGTTGATAATTTGTGTGGCGTCTTGGATGGTTCTCTGGAGGGCGGGGTTATTTATTGCTGTATTTAAGTATCTTTGGGCTATTGCTTGGTGTCTCTGTCTGATGGTCTGGATGCCGGTTATTCTGTGGATGTAGTGGTTGCTGATGTAATTTGGGAGACGGTGGGCCAGTTTCAGTGCTTTTTTTTGTATGATTTGGAGGCGTTGTGTCTGGTTGTCAGTGAGGGTGATCCAGGCGGGGACGGAGTATTCAAACAGAGGGCGGATGTAGGCTAGATAGACTTTGATTATTGTTGAAGGTGATGCACCATGCTTTCCGTAGAGGGCTTTGAGGTGATTCAGTCTGTTGTTTCCTTTTTGTTCCAGTTTTGAGATGAATTTGGTCCAGGTCATATTGCTTTGAAAAGTGATTCCAAGGAAAGTTGCTTCATTGCTGATATGTTGGTTGAATAATGAAAAGTTGATGTTATTGAGCTGTAGGTGTTGATTTTTGGTGAAGATGACACATTGGGTTTTGACGGGGTTGAGTTTGATGCGCCACATGCTTGACCAGGTTTCTATTTCTAATATGCAGTGTTGGAGTTCATTGGCTGCAAGATGTGGGGATTTTGAGCTTGACCAGTAGCAGAGATCGTCGGCAAACTGAGAAACTTTGGCTATGGTGGCTGGGGGGTAGTAAATGTCCGAGGTATAGATGAGAAATAAAAGTGGACTGAGAACTGCGCCTTGTGGTACTCCTGCTTGGGGGGTGAATGATGTTGAGATGGCTGAGTTGACTTTGACCTTGATGTGGCGGTTGTTGAGCAAGTTGAAGATGATGGATTGGGTGGGTTTAGGGAGTTTGAGGTTGATGTCCATTAGTCTGTATATGAGACCGTTTTGCCATTATTTGTCAAATGCTTTTTCAATGTCGAAGAATGTTGCCAGGGTGATTTGTTTTTTATTGAAGTTTCTGTAGATGTCTTCGGATAGACGGAGAATGTTGTCTGTTGTTGCTCTGCCTTTTCTGAAACCTGCTTGATGGATACCGATGAGACCTATTGATTCGATGTGATTGCTGAGTTGGGAGGTGATGATTCTTTCAAAGAGTTTTCCGATGTGGCATCATAGGGGTCTTTTCTGGGTTTGTGGATCATGGTGACGAGTGCAGTCTTCCAGGGTGAAGGGAAGTGACCGGTGGTGAGGCAAGTGGTGTAGAGCTGTCTGAGGTGCTGAAGATAGGTGACTGGTGCTTGTTTGATAAGTATGGTATGGATGGTGTCTTCTCATGGTGCTTTATTTTTCATCTTTTTTAAGTGCAGTTGTATTTCTTTGGTGGTGAAAGGCCTTGTGAGGAGGTGGTGCTCTGTGCGGGGGTCGATTCTGTTTGTCTGTGATGATTTATGTTTTGTGATTTCCTTGTCCACCAGGTCTTTCCATGTATGAGTATCATTGGGGCATGAGTGGATGTTTTCAAGATGGTTACGGAAGAGTGTGGCCTTGTCTTTATTGTCTGTGATGATCGTGCCAAAGGATTTGAGTGGGGGGGTGGTGTTGGTTTGTGGATCTCTGTTTATGCTCTTGATTTTCTGCCAGAAGGTTCGGGGGTTTGTGTCCTGGTCCAGTTTCTTGTAAAACGTTTTCCAGGTGTTTTGTTTGTGGAGGCTGAGTTGTAGTTTGATAGTGGTTTGGAGTCTGTTTATTTCTCTTTTGGTTTGAGGTGATCGGGACTGGATGTAATTTCGTCGTAGTTTTCTCTTCTGTTTGATGAGTTGGAGGATGTGGTGGGATAGTGGCTGTGTTGGAGTTTTGTTGGTGTTTTTGGGTATCGTTTCCTCTCTGGCTTGGGTGAGTATTTGACATAACAGGATTGCTTGGTGGTCCAGATCGTCAGGGGTGGTGTTGTAAGTGATGGGGGTGTGTTTTAGGTTTCCTTCGATGTGTGTTCTGTAGATTTCCCAGTCTGCTTTTCTGTAGTTGTATTTATTGTTTGGGGTGGCTTGTAGGTGGAAAGAGAAAGTGGTGAGGACAGGTAGGTGGTCACTGCTGAGATGGTTTGTGGTGGAGAACTGGAGGAGTTTTGAGGCCAGGTCGGGGGTACAACGAATCAGGTCCAGGATGTCTGAGTTGCCTGTTGCAGGGGAGATGTAGGTGGGTTTGTTGGTGTTGATTACTAATAGGTTGGTGTTGTTTAAAATGTGTTTGAGCGCATTTCCATTTGTGTTTGTTATATTGCAGTAGAAGTTGGTGTGTTTTGCATTGAAGTCTCCCATGATGAGGGTGTGGTCAGAGGTGGTGATGGCTGAAAACTGTTCTGCTGAAGGTCTTATTCCAGGGTTAGACAGTAGATGCTGATGATTGTGATGAGATGGTGCAGGTGATTTTTCATTCTTAATGCGACATATTCATTTCCGTTGAGTTGTTGTGATGAGAGACTTTTATTAGGCGGCAGGCTGGTGGGATTGGTGGTTGGGGGTTCTTCAGGGGGTGGTGGCTTTCGGGAGGATGGAGTCATGTATGACAGGTAGATGTGGCAATTCTTGGAGGCAGCAGAATGTTCACCACCACAGTTAGCGCACTTGGCTTCTCGCTTGTCTTTACTGCAGGTTTTGTGGTGGTGGCTTTCGCCGCATCTCAGGCATACAACAGGGTTTTTGCAATTTGTGGATATGTGATTGAACTGTTGGCATATGTAGCACTGGCAGATGGTAGGTGGGGGCCGGGCCTTCTCCACTCTGTACTGAAACAGATCCATGTAGAAGCCCTCATGGAGAAGGCCTGCAGCTTGGTCGGTGTTTGTCAGGTGAATTTTGAGAAATGTAGTTGGTTGCTGAGTGGTTCTGCTGATGATTCTGTGTATTCGGTTGATGAGGATGCCTTGGCGTTCCAGTTGTTCTTTGACTCGTGTTTCATTGATGTTGATGTCGACGCCTTTAATGACCAGGAGTTTCACAGAGGAGTCAGTGGAAGACCATGTTTTCTTGCCAGTCTGCAAGTCAAGTGTGCACCGTTGAATGCTCCCTCCGGCCATGGTGTGAGAAGGTTGTTCAGGGAGGGGATGTCCTTAGGGAAGATGAGGAGGTTACCGTTTGGGGAGTGCTTGGGGTGCTTTTTTTTTTTTTTTAACAGTGAAACACAATGGAAGTGAAGTGTAAATTTCAAGTGCTTAATTTAAAAGAGAGAAAAAGAGAGATAGAGAAAGTGCCTTAGTAATCACCAGCGCCTCTACCTTGATTTAATTTAGGTCCGTGGATGAGAGCAGTCAGGCTCTGCTGACGACAGCTCATGGAGGAGTGCAGTACTGTGTCTGTCGTCAGAGATATCTGGCTCCGTGCGAGGTTCCGTTGCGAGCGGGTCGGCTCCATTGTCCCTGCGGCTCAGTCGATCTCAATAATGGGAGCAGTTTAGCTTCCAAAGACCACTTCCTACAGTCACACCCAAAGAGAGTGTCAGGGTGCATGAAAGCATAGAGTGGTCAGAAAAGAAAACTGGGGTCAATCTAGCATCGATTGGTGGGCAGTCCCTTGTAAAAACATAGTCAATGCGAGAGGCTTTGGTGCCATCACCACTGGACCACGTGAAGCCCTCCTCTCTGGGATGCATGATTATAAAACAGTCTTGTAGCCTAAAATCCTTGCAGATGTTTTGCAATAAAATCGATGTTTTGTCTACTTTAAAATCATCCCCTGCTCCCCGCCTGTCTGCTCTGGATAAAACACAATTAAAATACCCTCCCACCACTAAAGGAACCCTGCCTAGCATGTGGGACTGCAGGTCTTTTAAAAGGTCATACCTATCATTTTTGTCGTTAAAACCATAAATCTTTAGTAGGTTAAAATCCTGCCCCATGTATGTCAGCTGTGCTAAAACTGCCCGTCCGTCTCTCACCACAGTGCTGCCCTTCACCACTACTAAAGGGTTTTTAATTAAAATGGCTACTCCATCAGCTTTATTTTGGTTTGAGCCACTCCAGAGGGATTGACCGAAAAGCCACTTTGTTTCCCAGTTTCTGTAATCGTTTAAAAAGGGCAGACTACATTCTTGCAATAAAAACACATCTGACTTAAAAGAACTTAGGGCGGATAAAACAGTCTGGGCTCTAACTCCCGACCTCACACTTCTCACATTGAGGGTGGAGATGTTGAGGGTCATGAGTATGGTTGATAAAATCAACAGGTATAACATTTTATGGTATAGTTAAAAGACTACTGTTAAAAAACTACCAGACTGGGAAATGTAAAAGGATCTCATTTCACTATCCCCATGCAATCGGGGGATGAGGCCTGAGATTCTTTTCTCCGGAAAGCAATGTCTGCACGCTTTTCCAATGAAGTTGACTGTAGTGCTATACCAAGAAAAGAGTACTGATTGGGTGAACTGGAAGGGAAGGCTCCGAGCTGCTCCACAGAGGGACTGTATGAGACAAGCTCGGCCCTTCCCTTCTTCTCCGAGGCTGCATCAGCCTCAGAGCCGGACAGTTCAGATGCAGTTCTCTTGAGGTTGGGCTGGGTATTAGGGAGGGAGGTGTCGCTGGTCTGTGCTTTTTCCTCTTCATCACCGACTGTGATCAGACTAGCTGTTGAATCAGTGGCGCTCGAGTCTGATACAGAGGTTTTTTGTCCAGCTCCACCTGCTGCCTGGCTTTCACCATTTCCCTCAGCAGCGCCCTCTGCTGGGTTGAAGCCAGGCCCCTCCCCTTGTCCCGCCTCACCGGGCTCCTCTCCACCAACCACGGATTTTGGCAGGAGATTTGAATTTCCCAGCCCCTCCTCTTCAATTAGCACCTTGTCAGTTACTTTTCGGCCATTTTCCTGTGGGGTATTTTCTTTTTCGATATCATTTTCTTGTCTCTGGGCTTTCAGTTTGTTGGCAAAAGACCTTGGGCAATCTCTGAAGAGGTGGTTTGACTCTCCACAGACATTGCACTTTCTGCCATTGGGACATTCTTCGAAAGAATGCCCAATTTCTCTACATTTACCGCAAACTGTGTTCTGGCAAGCCTCTACCAGGTGTCTGTGCTCGCCGCACTGGCGGCAGAGCTTGGGCATACCCTGGTAGTGGATGTAGCCCCTGTTCTCACCAAGGACTACCATGGATGGGAGATGCCTCAGGCCATGGTACCCCTGGGAGTCCTGCCATTGCTGAATGGGGACCCTCCAGGCACAGTTCCAGATGCCGTCTTCATCTCTCACCTTGGTTGCCTGGCCCTTCACAGTGCAAAATCTACCCAGCCACATGCAAATATCCTCCACATTCACCATTTCATTGAACATTCTAACAACAACCACTTTCATGGAGTTGTCAGTTTCTCCACATTGAATCCTGAAAACTGGGTCTTAACATTTTCAAAGCGTTGCCAGAATTCATTTAAGACAGCTGCAGTAACAAAACTGATATCAAATCCCTTGTTGAAGGGCAGAGTCAAAACACAGTTCAGCTCCTTGGGGGAAAATCCAAGGGCCTTTTTGAATTAGCTTCCTGGAGAAGTCCAGTCTGGACATCTCCAGGAGCTTTCCATCTTTTTCTTTAAATGTAAAGCGTACACTGTGGTGTCTCCGCATGCCTGCACAGGCAGCCGACATGGCTAGAGACACCACACTTTAACGATAAAAGAAATAGATACGATAAATTTAATAAATTAAGACTAAAAGGTAGCAAAAACACAAAAAAATCAATAAGAGTCTGAAGACCAAAAGTAAAAATACGAAAAGCCTACTTAGCTCGGCTGCCTTTCAGATGTCTCCACTAGCCTATGTGCAAATACGTAAACAAACAATGACAGAAATGTGCAAATGGAAAAAAAAACAACGCAAAACAATTTCTCCTGCAGTGCTAAGGCTTATATCCACGAAAAAGAACTAAACCTGCAAAAATGGAGTGACGCTGTCTTAGCCAAAAGGCCAAGAAGCGATGAGCCCTAGTTGTCTGCTGCCAGAGCCCATCTCCTGGCACTCTTCATACCTGTCGTGGTGTGCCATTCGCATCGCGCAGTGGAGTGGCTTCTGCTTAGCGGCTCCGCCCACGTGCCCTGGGCGAACCGCCTTCTTGACCGTGGTACCTCCCCCCGAGTTCGAGGTTGTCAGGCATTTGCACACCTTTACTAGTTTTAATTATGGCTTTTCCTAAAAGCTGCATTCTACGGTTTTGACCAGCAGGGGGAGTCAAGAGCCATGTGAGGTGATTGCAAGGTTGCTGGAAAGGGATATCTAGAAATTACGGCTAACTTTCTGAGATACATACATATTTCCTCATAATTATGGCTTCGAGGCTTGTATTTACGGACTTTGGCTTCTGTCACTCAGCCCCCAGGCAGCCTCCAGCAAGCCTCACTCTCACTCAGAGCCAGTGGACTCAGAATGGAGTACCAGGGGCAGCACGAAACTTTAAATGGAGTACCAGGGGCACCAAACTCTAATAATTTTGGCAGTGACCAGGGATGGACGGGGGGAATCTGGAGGTCTGTAGCCCGCACAGAATGCTCTCGTCCTGGTTAAAGAACCGGGTATGGAGAGGGGAGATTCTGGAGGTCTGTAGCCCACACAGAGTGCTGTCGTCCTGGGTACAGGAGCGGGGATGGAGTGGGAGAATCTGTAGATCTGTAGCCCGCACAGAGTGCTGTCGTCCTGGGTAAAGAACCGGGGATGGAGAGGGGAGAATCTGGAGGTCTGTAGCCCGTACAGAGTGCTGTCATCCTGGGTAAAGAACCGGGGACGGAGAGGGGAGAATCTGGAGGTCTGTAGGGTCCTGGGTCAAGAACCAGGGATGGACTATAACTGTCCTTGTAATTACGGCTACGAAAAACGTGCTGTATATGGACTCCCCTTTGGCGCACATGCACCACTTGCTGGCCACTTGGTGAACTTCACCCATTCCTGACATCTAACTTGGGCCATATTCGCCAGATCTTGAAATTCAGGACTCCCCTATCCAAGTCAATGGGAAAAGTCCCTAACGTCAGAGACTGAAATGGCCCGCAAAGCCTCGCACTTCGCAAAGTGAAATGAAGCGCTTAATCCTCTAACCTGCGGACAGCGTGGGAGAGGAGCACTCAAGCGTTTTCCTTCAACAGCGTCGTCAGGGGAGAGCGCGAACGCAGTCCCCCACTACCACAAATTATGCAGTCGAGATTCCCACATTTGGGGAATTCGCAGGGGTCAGCACAACCGGAGTGCAATGGCTGAGCCTCGCCCTGGGTGAACCACCTTCTTGATCATGGTATCTCCCCTGCCAAGTAAGTATGAGTTGGAACAGTCTGACGCAGGGTGGCCATTCCCAGGCTCAGCCCCCTGGCTGACGGTGCCTGTGGGTTGATAACAGCAGAGTTGGGTGCCTTTGGCAATTTTCTCACCCTCACAGGGCACTAAAAGTTGCTGCAAATGTGTAAAGTCTGGTGCAAATTGGACAAGAGTGACTGGTCCACAGAAATGTTGCCCGTTTTGTTTCCTTTTTCCGGTGATTACCCCATCGCTGGGCAAAACAGAATCAAATAACACCCTGTCAATGGCCGCTTGGCGCGATGGCTCCGCCCAGTCTGAATGCAACCAGAGGCATTGCGTAGTGGAGTGGCTTCTGCTTAGCGGCTCCTCCCAAGCGCTCCATGGCTTGGCCCCGGCTGCGGTTAGGGAGGGCTTCATTGACTTTCACACATACACGAGGCTCAGCCAAACGGCAAAGCCTGCCAAAAATATCTTCAACTCATGGGTGTTCCTCTCCACGGAAGTCTTTAGTAAAAGGCGAAAGACTTGCGCGTGATGAAGAGAAACCCGAGTAAGTACAGCTCCTCTCCTTGACAGCAGGCAAGACCACCGTGGTCCCAGGCACTGTTCGCATGGTGAGCCTCACTTGGCTCGTCGCGCACCGCAATCCACGGCCACACCCATTCCCCCGCCCCTCCCCACATTGCCCCAGGCCTTGCGCGACCAGTTTGCGGAGAGAGGAAAGCCTGCTTGTCGGGCACAGGCAGCCAAATGTCACGAGCTCTGGGGTGCTTCCAGACTCGAGGCCTTTGGTCTGCAACAGTGATTGATTTTCCACAAGGCAGGAGAAGGGTGCACCGTTCCCGGCGGCGCTGCAATACCGGGTCGATGCGTGGAGTGAACGGAGCAAGCCCCTGTTTCAGCTCCTGAGGCTAAAAATCCATTTAATATATCGTCCCCATATAGAGGACATATCAGATATTAAACTGATAAGAACAGATTTTTTTTTTTCTTTTCCTTTTTTCTCTTTATTTCTTCAAAGTTCATGTACAAGACAATAATAAGCAGTCGGTATTGTGCACTGAATCAGAAACTTAAACACAAAACATTAGTACCAGGCATCCTCACACCAAACATGTTGAGAGACGACCATGAATCTGTGCCCATGGCAAGACTAAATTTAAAATGGAAAACATTACTATCTATTTATCTCCCTACCTACAACCCACCACCCCACACCTTTCCACCTCTCCATGGCAGTGTGCTTCCCCCACTTACAGATGTCCCTTTCTCTTCTCCCTTTGACCTCAATCTGCACCCTCTTCACCACCCCTTCCACGTTGCATTCCCTGTTGCTTTTTGTCAATTCTTGCCTTGCCAACCACAAAGATCTTTTGGTCAGGCTAACTATTATCCACATGGAGGAGGCCACTTTCCCTGCCCCTGACCCTAACCCTCTTTCAACTTTATCCCATGTCAGATTATACCCTGAGGCCATCTGCCCTAACCATTGTTCCACTTTGCCCCATACGCCCTCTGCAAAACAACAATCCCACATGACATGCCTGACCGTCTCCTCTCCTGTACAGCCCCTCCTGGGACATGCAGGGGATTTTGCCAACCCATGCCGATACATTATTTCGCGTACTGGCAGGCATTTGTGGAGGCACAACCAGTTTAAGTCTTTTAGTCTATTTTCCAGACCTTTTGGTTCCAAATACTTGCGGGGATTCCTACCACTGAAGGTGCGACCACTCTCTGGCTAACTGCTTTGTAAAGGGCCCTGTGGTTTATTCTCACGGCGGGTTCTGTTGCCTCTGGATGAGCCTTCAGCCACCTCGCTGCATGGTGGTAGTTCCATGGCTGCTGCTCCGCCCGGGGAGCCAGATTATTCCAGACCATCAGCCTCCTGGCCTGATAAGCGAAATAAAGCCTCAGAAAATAGCCAGAGGGGTGCACAACTGGAGTGGATAATTCCCTGCACAAAAATGCAACGTAAATGCAGTCCAACTTCAGCGGGAGGTGTGGCACATCTCTCCCCCCTGCTTCGACCCCAGCCAGCATGCGAGGCCTTGCCACATACTCGTATCTCCCTCCCCATAGGAAACCGAACACATGGCGCATAAGAGGCCTCCTCATACTGACTGGCATTGGGTATATGTAGGCCAAATATAACAAGGAAGGCAGGATGTCCACCTTCAGTACAGGTACCTTCCCTATGAGGGTAAGGCACCTGCTCTTCCAGAGCGTCAGCTTTCTCTGAGCTGCAACCACAAGTGCGGTCCAATTGGCTGCGGCGCTATGGACTGACTGAAACCTAGCCCCAAGTATCGTCAGCGGTCCCCTGCACAACGACAGTCCTCCTGGGACGTCCGTCCTTTCTTTCCAGCTACCAAAAAACTTGACTGACGACTTGGAACAATTAAGTTTTGCTCCAGACACCCGACCGAAATCCTGGAAAATCTCCAAGGATCGAATCAGGCAAGAGTCGCTGTCCAACAGCAGTGTGGTGTCGTCCGCGTACTGGGACAGCTTGACCTGCAAACCTCCACTACCGGGAACCAGGAGGCCTTTTACTCCTTGATCAGCCCGAATGGCTGCAGCAAGGGGCTCCATGTACAGGATGTAGAGCAGTGGTGAGAGTGGGCACCCCTGTCTCACCCCTGAGTGCAACCTAAAAAAATCCCCTAGGTGGCCATTGACTGACACAATGCTGCCCACACCAGTATATAGTAAACGCAACCACCCAACGTAAACATAACTGAAACCTAGCTTCTCCAAAACCCTGAAAATAAAACCCCAGTGGACCCTGTCAAAGGCCTTTGCCTGGTCAAGGCCAACCACCATCAGGGGCAGGTGTCTGTCCTCCACCCAAGCAACAGCATCCCTTATGAGTTGGAGGTTCCATCTCGAGGAGCGCCCCGCTACTCCGCACGTCTGGTCCGCGTGGACGACGTGTGGGAGTGCTGTTCCTAGACGATCCGCCAAGACCCTTGCCAGAAGTTTGTAATCCACACACAGCATGGTCAGCGGTCGCCAGTTACTTAAGTTGGTATGTTCCAGAACAGAAGGGAGATGACTCCCGTGGCCAAGGACCCTCCCATTGTACCTGTGCAAAGTATTGCCGACAACACCTCTAATAATACCGGCCCGAGTATATCCCAAAACTTGAGATAGAACTCTACAGGCAGGCCATCGATGCCAGGCACTTTCCGCCTGTTCATTCTGTGAAGGGCGCCCTCTAATTCACCGAGGGTGAGTGGGGCTTCTAAAGCCTGAGCTATGTCTGCCGGCACCCGCTGGGTGAGTAAATCCAGAAAAACCTCCCCTCCCCCTACATCTATCTCTTTCTCCATAAAAATTCTGCGGTAATAGTCCGTGGCAACACGCACCATCTCTCCGGCTTCTGACACTACCCTGTCCTGCTTGTCCCTTATCCCAATCATCACTCGTTTTCTCCTATCCGCCTGTATGGAGCTGAAAAACACAGAGGAACATGTCTCATGCTTCTCGAGGAAATCCCGGCGTGCCCTGTACAGGTATGCACGTGCCCTGCCCTCAGAGATGACCCTGAGCTGTTCCTTCAAGGAGTCACATGCCCTCTGATTTACCATGCCGCCACATTTTCCTCTGGCATACTCAAGCTCGAGAAGGCGCTGGAGGTGAAACACCCCCCTCCTCGCTAACCGCGCCTTCTTTTTACAATAACTTAAACAAAAATCCTTCATCCGTTCCTTTGCGACCTCCCACCACTCTATCACTCCAGAACACATTGGTCTGAGTCCTAAAAGGCCTCTAAAAAACACTTGAAACAGCTGAAAAAATGAGTCCTCTTCTAAAAAACTATCATTCAGTCGCCAGGTACCTGGCCCAAAAACAGGCGCGCATGAGCGCACTTCAAAAAGCAGACCGTCGTGATCAGAAAAGAAAACCGGGAGTGGTCTACCTGCCATCAAACTGAAGGACTTTGTAAAAAAAACATAATCCAAGCAGCTGACTGATCCCCGCGAGTTGCGCCATGTGGGACCATCGACCATTGGCCTTACAAACTTCCCCCCGTCTACCAGGCTGTGTCTGGACATAAGCCTGGAAATAAAGGAGTAGCTAGCATCTAGCCCCTTGCCCAACTCTACATTAAAATCCCCCGCCACAATTACTTGCCTATTTGTTCCGAGATGGGGCTCCAGCAGCCCAAACATCTCTTGCCTGCCGGCTGAAGTGTGTGGGCCATAAATTGCAAACACCCTCATTTTGTTTGCACCCCATGCAACATCACAGCCCACCATCCTCCCCTGAACAACAACGAATACCTCCTCAACCACAATCTCCCCGAACAGTCCTCGCCGTCCTTGCTTTCCACCTGATCAGCCCAGGAAAAAGGCACATGGTGTGGTGATGTTGATAGCCTGCTGTGTCCCTCGTAAGCATGTCCATTACTGGAGTTGCCAGCATGAGCAGGCCTGGTGATAGATCAAACTCTAACCCCTTGCCCGCAGGGAGCAGTTCTTCCGAGATCTCCCTCATCTGATCCAACACTGTATTCACCACCTCCTGCCCTGCATCCCCCGTCCCCCGTCCCCTGTCCCTGTGACCCACCCTCTATTGCTGTCCTTTTCAGGCCTTTCTTTTTGCTCTCCCTCAGGCCCCACACTCTTGTCTATCCTTACCTCTAGAGGCAACCCCATCTTCCCTTTCCCCTCACCCTTTGCCTTTTTGCTGAGCCCCCCCACACTGCTTTGTCCGCTGTCAGGTGAGAGCTCGGTTTCGAACACCTGCGAGCCCCTCCGTGCCCTGTCCTTGGGCTTAGGGGAGATAACACCTAGCGCTGAGGGTAGGGAAAGCACCCTCTGTGTTAACAAGAGGGGCCTGAATCAGTCTGCCCTGTCCCACGTTGCTGTGTTCAGTCTTTTCCTCCACCATAGTGCTTGCCGGATTGCCTCCTTTCCCTGGCTCCTTGTTTGCCGTGAGTCCTCCGGGGAGTTTAGCCACTTCCGCAAAGGTCTTCCTGCGGCTGGGAAAGCTCCGGTACAAGTGGTCGGGCCCGCTGCATCCATGACAAACTTTATGGGTAGCACAATTTTTGGCCTCGTGACCTCCCTGTCCACAGAAGTGGCAGCAGACCCCTGTGCAGCCTGCCTCTGTGTGACCCGACTGCCTGCACCTGCGGCAAAAGGCTGGTTGCCGCAGGTAATACAGAAAGCCCTGATCCCCACCGAGGCTAAAAGAGGCTGGTGGGTGCTTCAGGCCTCCAGGCCCTTCCAGGTCTGAGTACAAGAGTACTTGGAACTGGCGCCTTCCAGTCCAGAAACCCAAAGGATCATTGACGTACCGTGCCGCTGACACCACCTCTCCGTATTTCCCCAAGAAGGATGACAGTCCCTGGTCCGACACAAAGGGATTGTACATGTGTACCGTTATGGTCCTGAAGTTGGGTCTGTCCAAGTTCATGATCTTGAAACCTGCCAGAGCACCTGTCCCAGACTCTCTCCTGCATGCCTCAGTCACCCATGTGAAGATATCCTCCCTCCTCATGGTGACGTCGTAAGCCCTCTCCGGCTGGTTCCACTGGATGCACAGGACCTCTTCCACCTTCAGATGGAGCTGTCCAATGATAACACTGCGGCAGTAGTCAGCTCTGGATGGGGCTTCCACATCTGGTGATGCTACCTGGAAGCGCAGCGTGTACCTCAACCCAACTTTTGGAATTAACTGGTCACTGGGAGCCGTGGGGCCCATGGTGGCCATTTTGTCGTCACTTGTCTTTTTTGTCGTCGTCCACGTTCTTGTCTGACTTGATAAGAACAGATTTTTTTATTTTTTTTATTTTTATTTAACCACAACAAACATGCATCTCATCGTTACACTCTTGCAGCATGTACATTTCACACCATACCCTTAAGAAAAAAACATATAACACAAGACCCAAAGACCATCTAATTAGAAAATAAGCTCTTCCAGTGCTCTTTGGCTGCATGAAATCCGTACCTGTCCTCCTCCATTCTCCTCATTCGCCCTACCTCGCTCCGTATCTTTGCCACCACCCCACCTATCCCCCATTCCACATTGTTTTTTATCAGCATTGTTTGAGCATCCCATAGTGCACCCTTCCCCAAAGACAGCAATAACCATAACAGGAACCCCTCCCTTCCTCTGCCTCTCAAACCTGCACCCAACATTAACATTTCATATGATGGGAATCCCAACTTTGGAAAAAATGTTGCCAAATCGTCCCACACTCCCCTGGCAAACCCACATCCCCAAAATACATGTTCGATGGTCTCGTCCATCCCACAACCCACCCTCGGACACGAGGGTGTCCTTGACAGCCCGTGCCTAAATAGGACCTCCCTCACCGCCATTCTCTTGTGGAGGCACAGACAATTAATGTCCCTGAATCTGTTTGGCACACCTTTTTGTTGGATGAAATCCCATCCCTCTGTACCCACCCCATACACTCCCACAGGACCCCGCTTCTCCACCAAAGCCTTATAAAGGCTCCGGTGATCGAGACACAAAGTCCCCTCTTTGCACTCCTTGTGACGTTTAGCCCAGTTTACCACCTGCCTATAGTAAGGGGGTAAATTGTCTCCCTTCAGTCGCGAATTGTCCCACGCCACCAGCCTCCGTAGAGGGAAAGATAGCCAAAACAACAAAAGCAGATGGAAACGATGACCCCTGGGTTCATGAACACTAATGCACAAGAACGAAAAGAAAACCGTGTCCAACTTAAGGGGTACATCTGGGACCCCCCTACCTCCCTCCCTCACACCCTGGCACATCCAATCTCTCCTTACATACTCGTAGCCCCCCCACACAAAGGGAAAGATGTTCCGCACCAGCCCTCTCCTGTACTCGGGAGGGCAAAGGGAAAACATAGGCTAAGTAGGTGAAGGACGGCAGAATGTCTGCTTTAATCACCAGCACCCTGCCGCTCAAGGACAGGTGTCAAGCCTTCCACAGTCCCATCCGAGCACAAGCTGCTGCCAGGCGCTTACACCAATTCAGCCGTCCGTTGTCCGCCACCTCAAAATCCACCCCCAGGACCCTCATTGGGCCGTGGCACTGAGACAGGCCACCCAGGCCTCCCTTCCTCCCCGCCCACGGCCCAAAATACTTGATTGAGTATTTCCCCAAATTTACCCTGGCCCCCGATACTTTAGAGAAATCCTCGAGGATACCCACCAAATGTGACACAGAACTGTCTGTTGTCAAGAACAGAGTCATATCGTCAGCATACTGAGAAATTTTCAACTCCTCCGCACCCCCACCGGGCAGGTACAGCCCCACTACCCCTGGGTCTGATCTTATCGCTGCTCCCAAAGGCTCTATGTAGAGCACAAAAAGCAGGGGTGACAGAGGGCACCCTTGCCTGACCCCTGTCCGCTGCAGAACCAACCCACCCATGTGCCCGTTAATGACAACCCTGGTCCCCACTTCTGTGTACATGATCCCCAACCACCTCAAAAAACAAGACCCAAACCCCATCCTCTCCATAACTGAGAACAGAAACCTGTGATTCACCCTGTCGAAAGCCTTCTCCATGTCAAGCCCCACCAACATCATGGGCACCTGACGTTCCCCGACCCAGTGAACACAATCCCTTACCAGCCCTAAATTCCAGTGTATTTTTCTTCCCTCCACCTCACACATCTGGTCCTCACAGACCACATGAGGAAGAGCCTTCCTAAGCCTGCATGCCAGGACCCTGGCCAGGATCTTATAATCTGCACAAAGTAGAGTGATTGGCCTGTAGTTCCCAATCCTCCCTGTCTCCCTTCTTGTGCAGAAGGGTCAGAACCCCCTCCCTCATTGTCGCTCCCAGGAGCCCTCCATCCAGAATCGAGTTCAAGACACCCAAAAAATCCCTTCCCAGGACCCCCCAAAAAGTGACATAAAACTCCTTTGGCAGGCCATCAATACCAGGGACCTTGCCAACTGGCAGTCCCCTCATGGCATTCTCTACCTCAGCCATGGCACTGCAAACCTCCCCAAACTCAAAAGACTCCCTCCGACACCGAAACAAGAAGTCCCTGGCCTTCTCCTTAAAATAATTACTGAGCTGTTTCTTCATAGCCTCTATTCTGTCCCTGTCAACTTCCTTCCCGTTATTCTCTGCCGTCACCAGAGTCTGTAGGGAGCGTTGAAAACCAAAAAACTCCTCTCTTCCCGCCCGTGCCTTGGCCGAACAGTATGTGACCGTCAGGACCCGGGTATTGCGCTTTACACTCTCCCACCACTCCACCTCTGACCCAAAATAAGGCTTCAACAAAACCCACACCTCATAGTGGGAAGTGAAACATTTTCGGTAAGCCACCTCCTCCAGCACTGTGCTGTTTAATTTCCAGAACCCCCTCCCAAAATGGGGTGCAGCCACCGTGAAGGCCACCAAGAGCTGACTGTGGTCTGAAAACCACACTGGTGACACAACAGCACACCTGACGTTAGAATTGCTTGGAACGAAAACAAAATCAATACGGCTGCAAGAGCCCCGGGAATTGGACCAGGTAAACCCGTCCCCCGTGGAGTCCACTGCCCTGAACGCATCCCGAAACATAAACCCCTGCACAACGTCCCTTAGATATGGGAAACTAAAATCCCCATTGCTCTCAAAAGAAACATTAAAATCTCCTCCCAAGACCACTATCCTGTTGGTAACACAAATATCTGGCAAGGCCAAAAATAGGTCCTTGCGTCCCCATGGCTCTGCTGGGGCATAAACATTTATGAAACGGAAGCAAACTCCCCTCCACTCCGCGTCCACCACTAAAACCCTCCCTTGTACCACAGAAAAAAAACCCCATACACTAAAATGCCGGTCCCCAAATAACACCCCAACCCCAGATGAATGCACCCCGCCCACCCCCCACCTGGACTCCCCCTTGGTCCATTTCCCTGAAAAAACCTGTGCGTCCCCGCCTCCTCTCAAATGGACTTCCTGCAGAAAACAGACATGAAAAGAAACCTGCGACAAGTATTGGAAAATACCTCCCCTCTTACCCCCATTCCTCATACCCCTTACATTTACAGCTAGAATAGAAAACAAACTCATTGGCTGGGTGAAACCTCTCCTGGCTCACCCTGATTTCTTTCGGTCTCAGACCCTGACGGGCTTTCCGGACCAGAGGGCTCATTGTCCAGGAGGTAAACTACACTACTGGGCGACCCTGCCCCGGTGAAAGAGCGCGCCAGGCTAAGGGGGGACTCTGGCCCCATATCCACTTGCCCGGGTGTCCACCCAGAGTCAACAGCCTGCTCAAAGTCCACAGGGTTGATGACGTGGCCATCCTCCACCCCTTCTGCCTCCGGGCCCTCGTGCTGGCTTCCTATAGTGAGGCCAGGAACATCCATCCCTGCAGCCGACTCTCCACTCGACTCCTCCCCCTGGGTCATGGCGAGAGCGTCAGAGCAGCCCGCTAGCTTCCGAGGGGCCTTCTCAACTGCCAGTTGACCACCGTTCCGGGACTCCTTTCTCTTCTTCCTCCTCCTGCGGACCTGCATCACCAGCTCTGGCCGACTGGCTTCTGCAGACGACTCCATCAGCTCTCCTCCAGAGGATGCCTTCCGTCTCCTTGTACCAGCTTCAGCAGCCGCTGCCATTGGACTTCCCTCAGATTCCATCCCGTAATCCGCCCAGGATCCTACCAGAGGCAGGGGGTCCCCCAGACTCACCACCAGGTCTGCATCCAGACTGGGTCCCCCAGAGGCAAGTGGGACATCCATAGCTGCTTTGGCCCCCTCAGTCGGAAAGGCCTCCACCACCGGGACATTCCCCGAGGCCGGGGCAGCCACCCCATTCGGGGAAACCCCTGCCGCTCCCCGGATCTCCTCCAGTACCTCCTCTAGCGGCCGGAGGCTCGGTGCCTGCCTCACCCCCGCAGTACCTACCTGCACGTGGGCATGGGAAGGACAGTCTCTGAGGAGATGCCCCACTGCCCCACACCTGTGGCAGGCCCGCAGTGCAGTGCAGGTGGCTGCGCCGTGTCCAGGACCCCCACAGTTCCGGCAGCAAACCTTGGCACACGCAGCCGCCAGATGTCCAAAACTACGACACTGTCGACAGAAACTCGGTTGCCCTGAATAAAACAAAAAGCCCCTGTCCGCCCCGATTGAGAAATAGGCAGGAGGGTGCCGGAGGCCGTCGCTGCTGCCCGGGTCGTCCTCCAACTGGACTCGGAACTGGCGTCGCCCAGACCATATGCCAAAGCTGTCCTTGAGGTACCTGACCGGCTTATCCACCTTCCCATACCGGCCAAGGAACATGGCCACTGTCTCGTCCCCAACATATGGGTTGTAGACCTGCACGGTCACAATCCGGATATTTCTCTTGCACATTGGCTCAACACGGAATGATGAAAAGGGCACCAGATCAGCCTTCTCCTTACATGTCTCCAATGCCCGGTCGTACAAGGCATGGCTATTTACCGTCAAATCATACGAGCCTTTGGACCCGTTCCACTGCAGAAAAAACACTTGACCTGGGTCAATCTTCAGTGCTCCAATCAACACCATCCTGATGAACCATTCACGGTTTCCTACTACTGCATCTCTCTCTTCCCACACGAAGCGCATGGAATTTC